>VXAA01004389.1:1179451-1251555 GCA_013399115.1 Anseranas semipalmata | reverse complement strand
CCCAGGTCCTTCTCTGCCAGGCAGCTTTCCAGCCACTCATCTCCCAGCCTGTAACACTGCTTGGGGTTGTTGTGCCCCAAGTGCAGGACCCGGAACTTGGTCTTGCTGAACTTCATACAGTTGGCCCTGGCCCATCAGTCCAGCCTATCCAGATCCTTCTGCAGAGCCTTCCTACCCTCGAGCAGATCAGCACATGTGCCTGACTTGGTGTCATCTGTAAACTTACTGAGGGTGCACTCAATTCCCTCATCCAGATCATTGATAAAGATATTGAAGAGAACTGGCCCCAGTACTGAATGATGGGGAAGTGTCTCTTTCTTCTCAACCTCGGGGCAGACCAGAAATGTTCCTGTTCATCTTTAGGAAGAGTCTTGTACTCACAGTGAATTAAGCTAAGCTAGCTTGCTATGGGCTGAAAAATGGTGGAAACAAACAGGCATAAAAGAACTTCAAAGTGGAGCACACAAGGTAATTTCTGGGGTTGAACGCCTTTCTCTTTCTTCTTTCCTCCCTAGAATATCAGATCGGTGGAACCCTGCGGTTCGAAAGAGGATGCTGAGTGACAGTGGCCTCGGCAAGATTTCCCCACACTACGAGGTACCTGACAAACAAAAGGACGCCAGCCAGACTCATATGCTGCAGTAAGAGCCCTCTGCATTTCTCTGCTTGATGATGCACTGTCACCATCACCACAGACAACTCCTAGAGGCTTCTTTAAGCTTAATTAATTGTGCTGACATGCCGAAATAACAGAAATCCTTTTGCTTCTTCTCTTTTGTTCCTCACTTCTGTTTCATCCTCTTTCTCCATTATGATATGTTCTTACCTTTGTTTTTTTTCCTCTGTGTCACCCCACTCTCTTAAAAATGTACGTCCATGTTTACAAAAGTAAATATATTATTTTGGATGCCTGATGTTCCAGCAGGAACCTTCACAGCAATCTGAAATGAAAAAGACTGATGCACTCACCCTTAAGGTAGTTCTGATGCAATGTGCAAAAGCAGAAACCTCTACAATCACTGCTTACTTTCAAAGCTGTAGGCAATATTTTTTTATATCATCTTGAGCCAGTGATACCATCGCAGGTATAGGATGACTAAACAGTGGTTTTGCTGCTGATAATAGTCTCATGTAAGAGATTTCCACCTCTGCAGTCCTGTTTGTTTTGTTTGGAGTTTGTGTAAGAGCATCTCTTATTCTTCTAGCCAATTTTAGAAGTGATTCTCAGGTTTTTAGTCCTTCAGCTTTAGATTTTCAAAACCAGGCCTTCTGTCTCAGATGTGTGTGGATGGAGGCTGCACGGTGCCTTCTGAGTATTGCTCCAGGGCAGATGCAGCGTGGATGGGAGTTAGTAGCTGCATGGCTACAAACTGGAAACTTTGCAGCAAACTGGACACTGCTGAAGGGAGAAGGAGGTGTTGTGGGAAGAAAGGGTGATCTGCAGTTGCATTGACAGGAAACGCTCACCAGGCTTTCCCCCATTAACATGGGGGGATTCTGGATCAGTTCTTGTTTTTGTGCTCTTTGCAGTGCTAGGGATGGTGAACTCAGGTGCAGTTTTTAACTGACAGGAATAGAGGGCCTGAAATTTGGGTCTTGCAAAGCTGGGGGAAAAATGATGCTTGGACACTTTTAGGCAGTGTGGAGAGATGGTGACAACATATGGACTAGCTTCTAACTGATGAGAGGAATGATTTTATTTACACCAGTGTGACTGGAAATGTTTGCTTAGCTGGAACAATTATGTTTATCTGGTAGATTTGTTAATTACCAGCAAAGTAGCATTGCCCAGAGTAAAGTGTACCTGTTGCTGCTTACTGTAAGGCACCGTTTCGATTATAGCTTCTCTAAACTGTAATTGTTTAGGTGAAATTTTTTCATGGTAAGATTCAGTCTTTGATTCTTTCTCTTCTAGTTAAAAGTTTAACAAAAGTCAGTTGTTTCTGAAGACAAGATTTGGGGAAAATGTATTGCTTTAAATTACTTTCTGTAGAATAAATAAATCCAGTGCCTGTTTCCTGAGAAGTTTTAGTGCTGTTAGTCACTGGAATGAAGTTTTGGAGGCTTTACATTTAATAAAGTGTCCCCATAATACTGGGGAAATGCCTTTTGCTATCTTGAGAAAAGTGCCCCTGAGTTTGCCCTGAGGTTGTTCATGCCTGTTGGAGACACGTCAGATTCAGGACCTCTGTTTTCAAAATTTTTTGTCTGTACGTGTTCAGGGAGGAGTTGAGTGGGGCCCCTCTGTGCTTACTCCGGGCTGCAGGCGTGCCCACAGGAGTTGAGGGAAGGGCACTGTGCTGCTGCTCTCCAGCAGGAAGGAAAGAAAGGAAGGAGAAATCTTGTTTAAATGGGGATACGTCAGGAAAGGTGTATGAAGGAGCAGGGAAAAGAGGCTGCAAGAGCCAAAGGAAGGAGTAGAAAAAAAGGGAATGTGTGCAGCAGCTTGGGGACCTGGGTTAGGGAGTGGGAAGTAGGCAAGTAGGAGCACAGGGGACAGTCAGATATCTGGGGCAGAGGGAGAGAGAGCGGGAGGAAAAGGATGATGGCACTGAATGGGAAAAGGAAGCGGAGGAGAAAATGTTGACCTGCAGGGACTTTGGACTGGAGCAGATGATAAGGGACAGGCTGCTGTGCAGGCTCAGGGTATTGTTGGAGAGAAGCAGAGAAAGCAGAGGAACAGACGAGACCACAACGGGAAAACAAAATAAGAAGGAGGAGGACTTGGGGTGCAGACAGACAAGAGGAGAAGGACACAGGTTAGGGATATGGTGGCTGTTTCTCTCCAGAATCTAGAGTTCTGAGCTGATGCAGATTATTCGTTATTCAGGTGGGCAAGCTCTGAAGTATGTTTAGACACTGCCTCATTTGCTGTGAAGCTGGAAGATGTATTGTAAATGAGGCAGAGGATTGCAGTGGAGAAAGCAAGATATTACAGTTAAGGCAGCTGAAAGCTGCTCTGGGGGACTGGCTTCTCTCCTCAAAGTCCTCTACAGAATTTCTGAATGATTCAGATTTAAGACAAACTTCACAAATGGACAGTAACAACAGGCTCCTCATTTTATGCATGTCTGCTATGAGGTACGCTGGGTTTCTGGGAGGCCATTGCAAGGAGACTGTGAAAGAGAGTGAAGGGCTGGAAACTGAGTAATATGCTTGTTGTTGTATTACTAAAATTAATGGAAAGTTTGTGCCTTCTTTCTCCTGACTCTCATTTTCCCACCTGCAGAATACAGATAATGTTGCAACCTCACCTTAGAGGAACACAGCGAGGGTAAATTTCACGGTCGCAAGAAACTTGGATATTATGGGGAGACTCTATCAGAGATGCTTAGGAGAAAATTAATCATTTTACATTCTGTGCACAGTTTTGGTAGTGTGGGATAAATGAACCTTGAGGCTGTGCTCTGCATATCCAGAATACAAAAGGATATTAAGCAGGTCTTTTTAAACATTGAAGCAAGAGTCCAATAGAAGAAAGTAGAATCTGGAAATGTAATTAAAGGTTGTCATAATGTATATGTGCAACAGGGCTGGAGTATGATGCCCAGATAACATGAGCTCTGGTATTTCCAAGCTTCCGAGTGCTTGACTTTTCAACCTAAGTTTGGGTTCAAAAATCTAGCATTTGTAACCTGGCATTTTAAAGCAGAAGCTTACAAAGTACTTTTATATTTTTGGCAGCTGAAACTAGCTCACAGGTTCTTTACAGAGGTTTGTCCCTTCAAATTTTTTTTTTTTTCAAATAAAACTTGCTGAGAGGATTTTAAAGAGTTGGAGTACAGTTCCCTAAAAAAGCATATGGGAGAGCGTGAAAAGGGACACCTCCTCCCATCCCTGGAGTTCTCACTGGTCTTTTGAAGGTTGTCTGTGTCCAGTGTTTTATATCTGGTCTGAAATATTGCACAGCACCTCCAACTCAAAGTGCGAGACCCTATATCCTGTCACTAGAGCAAGTGACATGGGACTTGCTGTGAGAGAAAGTGTCATTCAGTTGACCAACTGGGGCTATTTTCTCAGTAGTCGTTTCTCTTTCAAACAGGGGTTGGGAGTGACACTCCTCAGATGGTAAAAGCAGATTAGACCACAGCTGGTCATAGTATGGCTGCAGGTACTTGGAGTGTCTCTGGCATCATTATATATTATATTTAATTTCTTTAAGATGAAGTAATGCTTTCTGAGACGTGAGGAGTGTAGCTAAAAAGACAAAGTGTACGAGTAGAGATTCCTTAAGTGACTTCATGTAATGAAAGTATAGAAGAGAATATGTGATCTAAAAATAATGATGATATTTGGCATTGTTTCTGATCGCAAACTTTTGGGGTAAAAAGCAATTTGACTGTAATGTTTTTGAGGCAGTGGTCTTTCTGAGGGAAAATTATTTACGCTTTTATTTTTAATCAGATGAGCTTCATGCTAATTAATTTTCAGGTGGCAT
Source organism: Anseranas semipalmata (assembly GCA_013399115.1). NCBI lineage: Eukaryota > Metazoa > Chordata > Aves > Anseriformes > Anseranatidae > Anseranas > Anseranas semipalmata. The sequence goes on along the minus strand of VXAA01004389.1, from coordinate 1,247,117 downwards.
TTGATTAATGATATTGTATGTTTTGCTCCTCATTCCCCTACCCTTTCTGAAGGCTCTTTGATGTGTGACCAATTTGTGGAGTGTAAAGGACATGAAAATTAGCATCTTGATGCAGTAATCAGGAGCTGGGGCAGATCATATCTTAATAGGAACATCAAATCAGTGTGAAAGGTGCATACAACAACAATGGGAAGACAGTTAGTTGGATTACTGGTACTTGAACTTGAAAAAAGTCAGGTATTCTGGGCAGACTCCACTGAAACATGTAATTGGACTCTTTCTTTGAGCACAAGTGTGTTCATTGTCCTGATTTATCTTGTGATCAAATGCTGCAGTGAGGTGGGCATGACCATTGCCTTAGAGCCTATTGCAAGCATTCATTGTTGACCATGTATTTCTCTTCCTAGGTATGTTTTTGTCACCCTGTTATATGATGAGAGATAGAAAATAAAAACAAATAACACAACAGCAAAAATGAAAAGGTGACTATTCCTTGGTAGACGTTTAACCTTCCTGTCTTTTAATTGAAGTCACTCATTTTCCCATTGTTTGGAGCAGTAACAACCACTCTTCTAGCATCTGCCCATCTAGCATATGTAAAGGTAATGTGTTTCCAAAGCTGCTAGATGTGTTGTCTGTATTGAGTACATGGCTCATGAAGGGTGGACGAAGGTTGGCCAGAGTGCCATCTGGCCCTGTCAGAGAGAGGAAGAAAAAATGGCTAAAGGGGCTGGAAGCCCTTTACACTAAATAGACATTAATTAGCTAGTAATACCACCCAGGCACTGCTTTATGAGGCAATTATAACATAGTTCCTGAGAGGGAAGAAGAAAAAGGCTGAATGCCAAGTGTTTTAACTTGACCACAAGAATCAGATCATTGCCCAGGAAATAAGTGTGACTGTACAGATGTTACAAGGTGTTTTTTTTGTTGGTTTTTTTTTTTTTTTTAGAGAAATCTTTGTGTGGTACAAGGTGAAAAGAGCATCAGGGATACAAGCTTGCATGCAGAAAGGAAAAGGAATGTTCATCTAGTGAAAGTTAAGAAAATATAAAGAGGTCACTTGCATTTGAACAAGTTGTGCAGGAGCTGCCTAATGATAGTGAGCCTCTAAAGGTTCGAAGGTTGATGAAGAATTGAAAAATTCAAGTGTTTCCCCAAAACTCTTGCATTGGAAAACTCAGCTTCAGCTCTTAAATAGGCAAAGAAATCTGTCCTGGTATGTTTTGGTAGTAAAATCTGAATTAGTTTGCTGGTTCAGATTTAGTTTACAGGCTTAAGCCGTAAGAGTAAAATGCATATGTTTTAATCACCTATTTGTACAACTGTACAAATGACTCTTCCATTTTTTAAAATCCCAAATGAGGCTACGTGAGTAGTGGTTGCTTTCAAAGAAGTCTTATTTGAGTAATGGCATAGATCATATCTCACTTTCACTGTACACTCGTGTAGTCCTTAGAATTTGAGCATAACAAAATGCAGTGTCTGTTTGTACTCGACTCCATTTCCTTTCTCTTCTGTTGTCTTAGATATGGTGAATAGTGAATTTCATGTACCTTATGCTCCTGATGTGAATATTTATTCTCTTTATATACTTCAACACTTTAGCCTTCTTCATTGTTGTTGGAGATTTTCAGTTGGAAAAAAAGGAACAATTATTGCTTTCCTGTAGAATTCTACCTTGAAGATATGTGCCTGCGGTTCTGAGAAGAAATATTCCTGCCCTTTCACGTTCCCTTAAAAACTTACTATATAACAATGAAAATCTAACAGAATTTTGGCATTGCTTGACTAATTTGTTTTGAAGCTTCATCTCTTGCCATCCAGAATTTTTTTTTCGTCCTGACAAACAATAGCAAGGCTCTTAAAAATGATGGAATTTGGCTTACAAAAAGAAGTGTGTTTTCTCTGTGAGATCCCAATGTTTTTAAAATCACACCCTGCCAGAAATAGATTGAATCTCTTATTTTCTTTGTATAGTCAGTTCAGTAAAGAGAGTTTCAAAACCAGGATAGTTATTTTTATTTTGTGGTGCAATCATTGAATATAAGAACAATCTGGATAGAAATACTTCCCAGTGAAATTCTTACTCTTTCCAGATTGACAGCAAACAAAAATCTTGCTCAGTGCCCTGTGCTGCTTTGCAGCCTGTGGGATTACAAAAGTTTCTTTAAGGACAGCTGCTGCTGGTGGTATCTGTTACTATCTGGAAGCTAATTTGAATGTCCAGCTCTTATAATTTTTCTGGAAGAAATTTTTCTTTTCCTTCTGGTGCTGCTTGTACAGCAAGCTTGATCAAATCCAGCTGTAGGTACAGGGTATAGATGAATTTCTCAAATGGTGTGTCATGAAACTGGAAATAAGACTTATACCTGGACAAATGTTAATTCACAAGTTAGTCTTGAGCCTCTCCCACATTGTTAACTAATTCATGTCCACTTTCCCCAGGCAATGTCTCTAGTTGTAGTGATATTCATCCCTATCATAGCCAGATTAAGAGAGTCATGGACTTGTCTGAATACAGTCAAGTACACCTTGACCAAACTGCAGAAGAAAGGAACACAGTTTAGAGAGAAAAGAAATGCTAAAATCACAGGGGATGGAGAGGAATGTTATCACCAAAATATCTTTCCGAAGACTGTCCCCCATAAGATATGTTTTTGGCATATCCTGAGTGTATCACGTACAGACTGTGTATTTGAGGCTAAACCTGAGAACAGCCATTCTCAACTCAGTCTTCAAGAGGTTTTGCGTGACCTCGGCTGTGTTGTTACCAATTCAACAACAGTTCTGGACCTGAGAAAATGGTGGCATTTTCCTCTGACATCTGAAGGTGCAGAAACAGGACTAGGGAAATTGTTACCATATACATTCCCTGCTATATCAGGGGATGAACTGTGGCTCTCCAGTGATTGCACCCAACAGACCTGAGGAACCTCTGCAAACAGTGAAAATCAATGATTCTGAAAATTGTTTAATATGAACTTTTAAGAACTTCTGTTTCTTTCAAGTGATTGAATCCACGAAAGACCTTATTTAATCACCACTTCCCCTACTAATTAATAGGATTTTGATGTCACTACTGCCAAAGTCTGGCCTTATCTACAGAGAACTTGGGTGTAGAAAAATCTTGTTTTTTACTTATTAAAATTTCTTCAACAGTCATTAGTATTTGGTACTTACAGACCCTAGACACATCATCCTGACAACCCCTTTCTCAGTAATGTTGAGCTTTAAGACATTGTCTTTTGCTTCTGCTCTTGTTAAGTGTAATTAGAAAAGGAGGAAACTAGAATTTGGTTTCGATTTGCATGCGTATGACCTTATTTGTGCATGTTAGTGCAATGCAAATAGTGCTTATTTTCTTCCAGAATTAAGTTTCCAGACTTTGCTGTTGAGGTGCTGAATTGCTAAGGGGTTTTAACAACAGCAGGCACATCTGAGGAGGTGAGTTTGTGTTTCTGCCCCTTCAGTATGTGATGGAAATAGAGTACATCCTGTACTGCATCCTGTGGGATGTTTTTTTTCTCATCAGCACTTATAACCAAATAATTATATTATTCAGGATGTAGATCCCCAGAGTGGATTGGGTGGGATTTTAGCTTCCTCTTTTCCCACGCACCTGTCCCTGAGCCCTCAGAATGAGGGCTGTTAATGATTTTGAAGCATCTCAACACCTGATGCACAGCTGAGGATATTCACCCTGCTGACAAATTATTTTGGCAGACAGTCACATGCAAAATGGTCCTATGCACCATAAGACTACAAATTGGCTTCTTTAGAGAGATCTTGCTTCTTGACTGGCAAGCTGCTTTCCAAAAGAGATGCAAGTAGTCTGGTTCTCCTCTTCTTCTTATGTGACTTTAAGCAACAGAATATGCAGATGCTTGACAAGGGACTTACCTACTAGATGTTGAGAAAGTCAACTGCCATCTAGCTTGAAAACACTTACCAAATATTTCCAGTAGCTGAGGGAAGGAAAATGAGTTTTCAAAGTGGAATGTAAGTTTTGGAGTGTGTTTAAAGGATGAAATTGATGTTGACAGAGTACAGATAGCTGGCTGCCTCAGTTTTAAGTTGTTTACCATAACAGCTATAAATCTGCTTTTGCTCTCTGACTGATTGCCAAGGCCAAAGTAGAAAAGTTCTTTCTTTTTTCTCTTTTCTTGTTACAACTCTTTCTTTTTCCTTTATTTTTTTTCTTTGCTTCCATTCTTGCTTGCTTAGTTTAGCCCCTGGAGTGAGAAGCAAAATCTGCGCTCAGAAGTAAAGCAGCTGTATAGCATGGAAGGCAGGGGAACATATCAAGTCAGTGACTTCTTGTACAATTGTTTTCTGTTTGGCTGGGTAAAAGAAAATGACATCTGATAATTTGATCTTTAAGGCCCACTGCTTTCCTGCAAATGTCAGGCATGTGGTAACTGTAACTGGCAAGAGAAGGGTAGAGGAGAGAGTGGAGCTGATGATGCCACTGTGGGATATGAATATCCCTCTCTTTGGCTTTATGGAGTGGAAATAGCAGACCCAGGTCCCTCAGTGACATTGCAGGCACTGGAAGAGGGGCTAGCTGGGTTTAGTGGTGTGATATAGGATAACTGACAGAAAGGGAGCCTGTATTCATCTGGGCTTGCTTTAAGTACTCTTATAAATATAGGATAAATATCCTCCAGCACTGCAAGCTTCCAGTCCAATAAACACTGGAAAAGAAGTGAACCTTGTTGTTTTAGGTAACATGTACGTGAGTATTTGTGTGTATTTGTTCCTTATATGTAAGAGTTGAAATAAGACAAAAAAAACACCCAGGCCTTAGTTTTCTGAGCATTTCACAGGAACAGCAAGCCTGTGTCCATATTCTCTGTCTCTGCCATAAGGAGTGGCCATCTGCTTGGAGAGGAGACCAGTTCTTAATGTGCTCTCATTCAGTACTAAGCTTTATCAAAGCCAAGACTAATCAGCTTTTAGAGCTTCAGGGCATGGGTATGATGCATAGTCCTGTGCATATGTAACACATGCATCTAAATACATAGAATGTCCAAGCTTTCACACTAGGACATCTCATAATATACATTCAGACCGTATTTATTGATATCCTATTCATATTCTTAAGTTCTTATTTAACAGGCTTGCAAAGAGAATAGAAATATAGTTTTGTAAAACAAACAAACAAAACAAAACAAAAACAAACAAACAAACAAAAAAACCACAACCAACCAACCAAAAAAGTTGCTCTAGATCATCACACAGAAGTACTACTTTGTGTGGGTTGACTGTGTTACACTCCAAAAAGTTAAACCTTTGCCAACTTTCTCTAGTTCTTTAGATATCTACATGTTCAAATTTCAGCTGTGGCTGGAAACTGGAAGAAAAAGCTAAAGGCAAAGCACAGTCATGTTGAAAATAGGTCATATTTTGAGGTTTGTAATTTAGTATTTTGGACCCACAAAGTTCAGAGTATTTCGATGAGGCTGAGAGTAATATTTTGACATGAATATTCACTTGACTCTTGAACTAAAAGTGAGTTTTTTTCACTAGGGCTGCTTGAAAAATATTTTGGTGAGCTGTTTTTGCTTGGTGGAGTTGTGTGTTGGAGGTTTGTTTCTACTGGAAAATGCTGCTTTGTTGAAACAGAAAGTGCTTGTGAATGCGGCCTAGGTTTAGCATGCTCGGGTTGGGGAGAGACTCACTAGTTTGTCTGGGAATTGCTGAGGATGAGGGAGCCCTTTCCCTAGGTTGGGTGTCTCAGCATGGCTGTCCTTGGTCTTCCGTGTCTTGGGTGCATGTTCCAGACCCCTGGTTGCAGGCTTATATGTCAGGATGTAGAAGGCACTGTCTCTTCTTGAAAAGCCTGCTGCAGGATATTGTGGGTAAGAGGAGAAAATTCTGAAATCTGGAAAACATTCAAAGTGGGAGGGAGAAAAGTTGTCCCTGATTGCTTGCTGTCCCTCCATGCTGGGAAAGGAGCACTAAAACCCACGGCTTTGTCTCAGTAGCTGAGACCAAGTGAGCATTTAGCAGTTCTGGCATAGAGGTGTGTGTCTGGGAGGGAAATACATGAGGAGTGGGGCCATAGCACAGAGCCTTGCTGCAGTTCCTGGCAGTGTCAATGCCCATGGGCAAGCAGGGACAGATGGACCTGGCTAAATTATGCCAAGAGCTGAAACCAGAGAGCCAGAGGTGGCTTAGAGCCAGTATAACCCTGACTCGTAGATTCTTGTTTCTCTGCCAGGCCTCTAAAAGTGTAGCACAAAATCATATATGAAACTCCCATTACAAAGTTTTATTCTCCGTTATTTATCCCATAGCAGGAGTGTAAAGGGCTCAGCAATTCTGCTCTACCTAGGATTATAGAAAGATCTGTGTGTTAGGTGCATTAACTGAAGAGATTTTTTTTTTCTTTTTTAATTGATGGTAAGCAAGTGAGGGTTGCTTGGTGCTTAGCACTTGTGAAAATCAGGACACTTACTTATGAACATTATTGCAAGAACCTTTTTCTGAGGGATTCCTATGTTTCAGTCTCCCTTCTCCCAAAACCACTAAAGGCAATTTACCAGGAGTCACTGGCTTGCTTTGTGGTAACAAACACACCACTTGAGGCAGCTTCTAGATGTTTAGAAACCCAAGCTGGCCTGAGATTATTTGGATGGTGTCTCAGGATACTAAGCTGCTGATGTGCTTCACTTCCATCCAGCCTCAGGGCAAAGCTGGGAATGTGACTTCTGAATCAGGGTATACCTAACGTGCCAGTAGTGGGGCTGTCATGGCTTTGCAGTTAACACACACACACAAAAAAAAAAAACAACAACAACAAAAAAAAAACAACAAAAAAAACACATTCCTTTGGGTTAAATAAAAAGTTAAAGTCATAGAAAAATGACATTTGGGTTAATCTTTCCCTGGAAAAAAAAAAAGTACACAGATCTGTTCTTGAGAAAAGAGGTCAGATGTTTTGCTACCTGCTTGCACTTAACATCTTTTTTTTTTGCTTTTCACGTAGGAAGTTAAGGTGGTGCTTATGTCTAGTATCCAGTCCCTTGACAGTCTGTCATTTTACCTGAATATTGCATGATCTGGCTAGATCCCACTTTATTTTTTCAGGGTTAGTGNCCCCCCCCCCAAACACACACACACCAAGATTTGCTGAACAATTGAGAGAGTCAGCGAGGATTTTAAAGATTTAATTCAAGTCTGGAAATGGAAGAATACCTATTCAAAGAGGCTTGGATCAGCCCTCTTCAAACTGAATGTGTTACATTCCCCTGAGATACTTTGGTGTTGTGTGGTGAGAGAAACAGGAGCCACGTATTACCAAAACCAAACTGGATCACCCTACAGTGATTGTGCTAGTCATTTGGAAATGCCTTCTTTTCCAAGGATGCAATCTGGCTTTCTTAGGTCATGTTTTGATAGTGATTCCAAGCTAAAGCTATCTTTTCCAAGATGATTGTATTAGAACATTTCTCTCTCTCTTTTTCTTCTTTTTCTTCTTCTATTTTTTTTTTTTTTTTAAATCAAGGTTAAGCACACTTGGGTTAACATTTCGTTTTGAAAATCTTTTATTCCCTTGTTAAGCAGCAATTGCCAGGACACTCCTCTGGGTGTCAGTACAATTTCAGGTATAGCTGCATTGTGGCACTCCACACCTTCATTCAAAGTCTTTTACGGTGGACAGAGAAATACAGTAAATGGTAAGAGATAAAAAGTTAGACAGTAGTGAGACAAGATATGGAACAATATAAGGGACAGATATGCCTGAGACACAACAAGGAATACATCAGAGCTGTCTTTGTTTTCCTAAGAAGCACCAAGCTACACTCCTGCTTGTTGGGCTGCTCACAAACAGCCCGAGGCAGTGGTTTATGTGCAGGTAGAGACTGAGGCTGCAGGAGGAAGCTACAGAGACACCAGAAAAACTGCCAATCTTCGTCTTTAACAGAATTAGAAAAAAATTAGACTCTCCAGACTGTTAGTACAGATTAACAGGATATGTCTGAACAGATTTCTGCAGAATAATAAATAACTTGAATGGAATTTTTTAGATTCAGGGAGCATTGCTGGTCAGCATTTTCCCACATGTGAGAGACAGTATTGCCATTGTCCATGAGAAATATTTGAGAGAAAAGAATGACAGAAGAGCTGGGATGTTAATAGAAGAAAACCTTGTAGAGAGACTTATAAAATTGCAGAAAAAAATAGGTTGGGAAGGACATCTGAAGGTCATCTCATGCAACCCCCTGCTCATAATAAGTCCCCTTATAGATGAAGATGTTCAGAGCCTTGTCCAGCTGAGTTTTGAATGTCTGCAAGGTGGGAGATTCAACGGTCTCTTTGCACAACCTGTTCCCCTCTTTTGTCATCTGCCTGATAAAAGTTTTTTCTTAATATCCAATCTGAATTTCCTGTGCTCCAAATTGTGACTGTTGCTTCTCATCCTATCTTTCCTCCTTCTTCTTACGTCAGGAAGGCTCTGGCTTCTTCATACTTTCCCATTAGATAGTTGAAGGCAGCAATAAGATTTCCTCTGAGCCTTCTCTTCTTACTGAATTGCTCCAGCTCCCTCAGCCTCTCATATGCCTCTCCTCATGTGCACTCATCATCTCTGTGGTCCTTTGTGGTACTCACTCCAGTTTGTTAATGTCTGTCTTGTTCTGGGAAGCCCCAAACTATGCACAATACACCTGATGCAGTCTCACAAGTACTGAGTAGAGGGGAAAAATCCTTTCCATCTACCTTATGGCTATGCTTTTGCAAGTACAGCCCAGTATACAGTTGGCCTCCACTGTCGTGAGGTCACGCTGCTGATCAACATTCAATTTGTAGTCAGCTAAAGTCCTATACCCTTTTCTGAAAAGCTGTTTTCCAGCTGGTAGGCCCCTAACCTGTCCTGTTGCAGGGGTTTGCTCCTCCACAGGTGCGGGACTTTGCATTTGCCTTTGTTGAACTTGCTAACCCATTTTTCAGCCTGGCAAGGCCACTCAGAATTGGGCATGTGTAGGTTGAAAGTGGAAGGGTGGGGAAGCTCTCAGTAATTCCTAGACTTGTATTTCCATCAAGTGCTATCACAAAAAATAGTGGTGTCCAGGCTGAACACTGTATTTAATTCTTACTGGGCTTCTCCAAGTACGAAGTGCTGAAGGAGCAGAAAAGCAAACAGTTCTGCTTTTCTGCCAGTAAGATACGAGGAACCGTCTGCAGCAGGGGCTGCAGGGAACTTGCCGGTCCCAGAGGGGTTGATGCAGAGTGCTGAATGAGGCGGTTTCTTCACCTTTATTGTAAAAATACTTAATGTGCTAAAACTTTTCTTTCTTTACAATTGGAGAATATGTGAATAAATGCCACAGGGATGCCACTTTCAGTTCCTAAGAGATGTACAGACAAAATGAGGAGGAGTGGATTTAATTTAAAAGGTCTTCCCCTCCGTTGCTTACAGGCAGGTATTGTAAAAGTGAATGAGAAAGTTTGCAGAAATACATTGCTTAAGCAGAGAAAAAGAGGAATGGTCATAAAACCGAGCAGAATTGCTGCACATGGATTGTTATTCGGCCTTTAAATTCTAAATGGCTGGTTTTAAATAGACCTGGTGCAGATGGTTTGTGCTACAGGTTTATTGATTAAAATAGCTGCTTTACATCAGCTCCGTGTTTTTTTCTCCAGAGGCTTTTGTCTTCATGAATAATGTACCCAGTTGCTGAAATTTTGTTAGAATTCATCTGCTGGAGGCTGGCTGTGTTTCGCTAGGTTCTTAAGCCTTGGTTGACTAGGCTCTAAATTGTGACAGTCCCTGCCCTGCCTTTGTTGGAAATTAATATTCCCTCTTCCACCCCTCTAGTGCTGAATAAATCTAGTGCTTGCACGTTGGAGAGTGCACTGGGAAACAGCTGCAAGTGTTTGGCTGTTTGGGGAAGGCTTGCATGGTACTGAAGACTGTCTTGGCTATATGGGGGATTAGATTTTTGCCAGCAATTGATCCCAAGTCTGTAAGAGTGGAAAAATTCCAGTGTGCTTTGGATCAGACCCTGAACTGTGAAGCACAGTGCTGTTTTAGGTGGGCACGTCTTGTGCCTTCAGTACCATAAGTCTTCCAATTTCCTGGAAGCATCTCATGAATGTACGATTAGGGGCTTTTTACATTATTATTCAGGCTTTTTTGTGCACTGCTAAATATTTACTGGGAGATCTTTGTGCATCTCATGTACGAACAAAAAGTACTGCTTTGCTTGCATAAGGAATGGTGGAGCAGGCAATGTGCAGCTTCCATTGTAGACTGAGGCTTGCAAGTGCTGATACCTCTTCTGAGTAGAACTTACTACTCCACAACAGGAGGAGAACACCACTGCAGGACCTGTAGCAAAAGGAGGGATATGAACAGCATGGAAAGAAAATGGAGGTGGTGACATGCTTTCTGTCCTTCTCCCTTCTGACCCTCTTCCCTATCATCATAGTGACATTTTTCTTCTCTTTAACCAGTCACTACAGCAATAACTCTTCATAAAGCACCTGCCAACTCAGGGCAGGGGAGAAGTCAGATTGATACCTTTTGGTGAAAATATTAGAAATTGGGCTTCCCTTTCACACTTAAGTGTGTGAAAGAGCATTGTTGGTAGAAGAATGTCACTATTCTGAAAATGTAGCCAGTCATAGACATTCTGTCCTCTTCACTCTCTTTTGAGGAAAGGTGGGGGAGTGAGCTGGGGTGATGAGCCTAAAAGTTCATTTTGGCAGCGCTGTTAATTTTCTACAAGTAAATTTTCCAGCAAGGTAATAGCACAAACAAATAACTGTCGATATGAAAAAATAAGCAATTCCATTCTGAAATGGTGAAGATTAGGATATTGCAGTGCCTGACCCTTTTCCTGAAGTGTTTTTTTGTTTGTTTGTTTGTTTTTAAACCAAATGAAAGTCTTTTCTTGATTTCATTTGGCAAAGTGTTTTGATCCAGGTGGGGACACACATCTTGACAGCCTATTAGTTCTTCTGAAGTATCTCTGACTTTTCTCTACTGTTTTTTAAGATGTGGAAGTTGTGAGAATGATAACTTGACTCTTTATGACTAAACAACTAGAATCGTACTCAGAGGGCAGCTGACAGGACCCAGCTAGATGTTTACTATGTGGACATTAGCAGCTGAGAATCCACCCTTCTCAGGACACCCATTTGATGACCATTGCTGTCACAGTATATCCCTCACACTTCTTAAAGAACTGAAAGAAAGATGTGTGACCGGAAATATGAGCATCCACCAGATTTTTGCTGTCAGGCAAGCCCCCTGTGGCTGTGGAGCGAGTGGATGTGGTTTAGAGCAGGTCATTAGGCTTGCTTTCTTTCTTTCCTTCCTCCCTGTCATAAGCATTGGGTAGCCCAGGCAGCGCATAAAGTGCCCAGCGCTATCAGTGTGGACTTTAATAGGACTCAGCAGCCTCACTTTTTTACATTATAGTTACAAGCAAGACTCCCCTTGGCGTAGTTAGGACAGTGCTTGAATGGTTTGGAAAATCCCTCCCCCTGGTTAAATGTATGGCCTGAAATTGTAGGAGAGTGTTGAAAGTCCTCTCTGCCCTTTGCCAAGCTACTCTTTCTGTGAGTAGTGGAATAAAGGAAGCCTAGTTTATTGTGGTTCATCCTTTGGTATCTCACATTGTGGAAGTTCTTGTTGAGTCTTTCCTGTGGCTGAGATATTCAGAACCTCTCTTTGTGTCTTCACGACTACCTCAGAAAGTTGGAGCTCATGGTATTGCATTTGCTTGTTAAAACAGAAATTGGCTCTCTACCCACTCTGTTAATGATGGGTGAAATCAGCCAACTGGCTCAAACTTTATTAGGGTGAGGCAGAGATATGCACACATAATCACAGCATCTTGGCGTGTACCTAAACCTTATTTTCTCAGGATACCAGCCTATGCAAAAGATGCTTGATGAAGCCTTTCAAATGAAAACACTGCTAGTAGCGATAGCAGTACCCGTTAGATTTCTCACTGTTTAACCACTAAGTTCAAGGCATGCAAAAAAGGAGCAAAAGTACATGGGATTAGTATTTTGTAAAATACATACTAATTTTGGGCACATAAAATGTGCACAAACATATTTTTCATTTCTCACTTCCGTGTTTTAATTGAGAAGGTGGTGGTATTGTGATAGTATCTCTTGTTGATTTTTTGGGGAGCTGGTGACATCTGTTTTGCCAGGCATCATGATGAGCTAAATTATAGGATAATCTGACTGTTTATTTTATTGTTTCAAATAAAGATCTAAAAGTTGATGAAACTGCAATTAAGAAATGAAACAAAGGAAGAAATTCTACTGATACTGTGGGATACTGTGTTAGAAATGGTTGTAGCGTCAGTATACGTGAGCTAAGGACCGTGGCGTGACTCTCCTGCATGTAAAATTATCTTTAAGAACCTAAACAATGGCACTTCTTGATATGGCTCATTCTGCATGGTGTAACCTTGTAGGAAATGCTGTGTGTTGAGTTTTGACCTTCAGAAGGGCTTCTGCTGAGGGTTGGCTCACTGATGAATGCTGTGGGACAGAGTCCTAGTGATGCCTACTAATGCTCTGGGTTACCTGCATTCCTACCATATTTCCACAGACATGGCTGAAGTTGAAGGGCATAGCTGGCTTAGTTAGCAGCAGAGCGGGATACGTGCCTATGATGTGCAGCAGCAATCAGAGGATTTAATGGGAGTAGTGGATTAATTAATTCTGATCCATACAGATACATTGGCTTCTAGCACAGTCAGAATCTTAATTAGGCAATCACGTTTTTCCTTTCATGGTGACCATTGCTCCAGCCATGCTGTAACTCTTTCATCTCTTTCTCTGCAAATCTCTCTCTTTTTTAAAGATAAAAATTTGCATACCTCATTAGGAAAGCTTCTGTCTTTTCTTTCCATTTTCCTGTTTGCATCTACATATTTGCATATCTGCTTCTGATGGCCTGTGATCCCTCAACCTTACTTTTCAGACCCCTGTTATGGACTAAGATCTTGACTCCTTCCTCAGCTCCTTTATTCCTCTAAATCCAGGATTTCCAACCCATTGCTTTCCCTCTAGCCCCCACTGACTCAGTTAAATATATGTACGTTCTTTCCCCCTTTGTTCCTCGTGTACTTTATCTTCCCTTCTCCCTTCTCTGTATGCTTTTCTGATATCAACTTTGATCTGTTTGCTGGAACACTAAGATTTTTAAATCTTTAGTAATTTGTTAGTTTTGTACATTGATGCAAAATTAAATATATCTTGGAAAGGAAGCATGAGTTGTTCGATTCACTGCAGGAATAAACTCCTTGTTACCTGTGTGGGAAGGCTATACATGCAGTTGAAAATCATTGTCAGGGAGGTGCTGAGGCAATGGTCCAATCCACTGTGTGCTGTCAAGCTGAGTCTTGATAACCAAGGCACATTCCAGATTTGGCTGTACAATTAGCCCAATTTTGCTGAGCCAAACTACTGCAGCAAAGGCAAAAATGAAGGGCGAATACTTTACACCTCTTTATGTTCCTTTGCCATGGGTGCTGGGCAACATGATGAGTGAGTTCTTTAGTGATGGAAGCTGTGAAACAGATCTGTGGAATTCAGTGGGGACCTTCCGTTTATCAGCAGAAGTATGGAGATATCCCTCATGTTTTATAACCAAAGGTTACCAGACTATTACCAGAAGTTTAAGACACTGGTAGGGTATCCTGTAACTCTTGGGTTGCTGCTGTTGAGTTGCTTTTTATTGTACTTAGATCTGTCCAGACAGTGTTTTTTTTTTTTTTTTTTTTTTTTTTTNTTTTTGCTTTTTTTTTTGTTTGTCCATTTCTGTTGCTTTTGTGAAAACGGCATTGACTTATTATTATTATGAATTCATTAATTATGAATAATATTTTGTATTACCCACTAAACTGACTTGTGGTAAGAGAAATGGCCTCCTTAATAACTGTGAGTTCCTCTGAAGCTATTATTTCCTCCACCACCTCTAGCTGTGAGGTTTCCTCCTGGCTCACACTTAATTATGGTCCCTTTGATAATCTCTGGGGGATCAGGACTTTCTCAACAGTAACATCAGCTATTTTTGACAGTAATGGTAGTAGATAAGTTCTTTGCCAATTACCTAGAGAAACTCTTGGCTTGAGTGCTTAACAGTGAGACCACGGCCTTATGAACATGATTGCATATGTCCACTCTGGTCTGCAGGAGCTGCTGCTAGAGAAGGTCTTTGTACTTTTCTGGGCTTTTTTTAGCTGCCTTCCAATCCTCCTTTCTAAGTAAGCCCAAGAATAAAACCTTTCAATTCCTCCATATCGCGTTTCACACAATGACATTTGAACCTTATTTGTGACCTTTTCATACCAAAGATTGACTGCACTTTGTTGTTTTATTTCAGGTCACCAGTCTCTTCAGAAGATCAAGGTAAGATCTGTTTTATACATACAAATAACATATTAAAAATGAGATTAACAACTAGCTAGGAAGCTGTGTTTTAACACAGTTGTGTTGGGGAAAAATGACTCTATAAAAATGAAAGTTCAATGTTGCTCAAATGTTGTTCTTACATAGACATCAAGTGCTTGTTCATTTAGTTGGAGCTGGCAGAATGTAAGGCTACGCTGAGTTATTTGTAAAATGAATATTCTCAAGCAACCTGAACCGTTGGAAGTGTTTGCAATTTATTCACATGACTGCATAGAAAACCTATGGAAAGATGAGCTGATCTCTTATGGCTCATGGGACAGCACCTTTGTAACAGAGGAGAGTGGATTATGCTTAAAAGGCTTGAATGTAAGTTATCTTTGGTTACCTCAAAAATCAGTTTGGTGGCATGGTATGGAATTTAGCACAGCTAGGAGCTTCTACATGTAAAAATATCATTGCTTGAGTAGCAAGAGTTGCAGGCTATGATAATATGCTTGCTCTGAAGAAGGCTGAAGGATTTGATCTTTCCCTGTGGACTGAAGAGAAAGATTGCAGTGACTAGTTGGTTAATAACTTGACCAACTTAGGTTTTTAGAGCTAGGTGGTACACATATCCCTTCAGAGGACATTAAAGTATGGTTGCATTGATAGTGAAGTCCAGAGGCATACTGCAAGTCAGGAAGGAATTGCACTGGCAGAGTTGCACAAGGAATGTGGGGTAGAGGGGGAGTCTAAAACTGAGAGGGGAAAGTTCATCATGTAGCTCTGAATCTGGAATATTATTTTGGACAACAAAAGAAATAAATATGTATTTTTTTTCTGGCATCCAATTTATATGCAGTTACAAAATCAGCAAAATTTGCAGACAATACAATAAGCATTATTCAAGAAAGGTCCAGATGTGGAATAGTAAAGACTCTTGCAAATAGAGAGGTAAGGGCAGTCTGAGCCTGGAAATGTGTGGAGTGCTACACAAGTGAGCAATAAAAAGACTAATGGAGGTTTGGTGGGACTCAAGAGATGCTACAGAGTGTAACTGATGTATGCTTGTTTGGAGTGGGGGGTGACTAGTTAGGTATCAACCTACATTGCCCTTGGCTCCAGCCAAGATCTTTTTAATCCAGTATAGTGGCTGTCAAACACACCATCATTAATAAATTCTCTTTCATCTCCTTGACATGTTATTTCTAAGTAAAGAAATCTATAGAAATGGACAAAGAGCTTAGACCAAAGATCCATCTAGTCCATTCCTACAGTCTGATAGCAGCAAATTCCCTGACAAGAGCCAGAAAATGGCAGAAGCATACAGTTTGACTTTGCTGGTGTACCCTATCTACTTCCAGTGATTTGCAGCACACTGACTTTGTGAACCAAAGGTAGCTTTCTTATTTAATAGTTCACCTGCTTTTTAGCATGACCACAGCTTTTTAATACAAAGTACTAGAGACTTGTGAGATGTTAACAGTATTCCCCATTTCTCCATCCCTCAGAAGAAATTTGAAAACATTATGGTTTAATACACTGTTTCAAGATCTGGGCTTAATCTGCTTCTTAGTGTATAAGGTTGTTAGTGATAGACTGCTCTTGCTTTTTCATTTCCCTTGTATTTATTCTATGGCTTTATTTTTATCTATTAATGGAGCAACAGACTTTGTAGAACAGATTTCCTTCTATATCTTTAAACCTCAAGATTTCCTACTTTAATAATGCATTCCTTCTTTCCAGTATTTTTATACTGCTCTGTTCTTTCACAAAATCTTCCTGTTTTCCATCTACCATCTGCTGCCAGGGTCTGGCTTTTCAGGTTTGATAAACATCTCTCAGTAGCTTCCTCCTTCTCACTCTTCCCTTTCTCCAATAAGAAACCTTCTCTGAAATGCAGGGTGAAAGGCCTATGTTCCCTTGACCAATTACTGATGGGATAGTACTACCTATTCGAATTTTTGTGTTTCATGACTGTGGAATATCTAGCTAGATTTGTCAACCATTTGAATATGTAGGAACTTCTCTCAAACACAAAAGATTTCCCATGCCCCAGTGACTTTTCAGAAAGAGAGGTCCAATACCTTACATTTCCTCTCTCCTGCTGTGCCACATGCAGACCATGGTAAATGGGCACAATACTAGAAGGAAAACATGACAGAAGTGCTGTAAGCACAAGCTGATTTGAGTCTCGGTGCTTCTCAGCGCACTTTAAGCATAACTGAGGAAGTATTTCAAATTAGTCTTCGATCTGAAATCTCTTAAGCACAAAATGGGCTGATCCAGGACAGAGCTGAAAACTTATCTCTGAATTGCTTGGCTTTTACAGTGTTTATGCACACCTCTTCTGGCATATTTTTCATGGAGTAGGGATCCAAGAATCAGTATTGGGACTCTTATTTTCATTAATAATCAGTACTCAACTGTGTTCCTGTTCAACACGTTAAACATTTCTATGCTGGATATAAGCTAATATTACTTTGGGGTGTACAGTGGGTTAAAATCCAACCATAGAATAACCTACCGTCACTGGCATCACTCTGTCCTTTCCTTCAGCTGGTCTTTCCTATTATGGGGCACCTTTCTAGTGCTGGTTTTCTGATGGCGTGATGTGTTGGCCATTACTGAGAAAAAACACTTTCTGTGTTGTGTCGGATCTTTTGCATTAACTTCCCATTTGGTTCCTGGTCTTTGTTTTTTCTTCTTTAATCTTCAGTCCTTTTTTTTTTTTTTTTCCCCCTACTGTTTCTGTGTGTTTTTCTTTCCGATTATCATCATCTTTCTTTTCAAATGTCTCTTTCTCTTTGTCCATGATCTTCTGGTTGCATTGTGAATAGGTTCTTGCGTTGTGCTCCTCACTTTAGTTTCTCAATGTTCAGTGTGCAGCACCTGCTTCCCATGTTAGTTGCAAGCAGTAGCTGTAGCATCTGTAGTGTAGTAACAAGAGTTGCTACCAGAATTAGCATATAATGTGAGTGTCACTTCCATTAGTCCCCGACAGGACAATGCATTGTGCTGTCTTGAGGAGAGGGTGAGGATAAAGCACCGTCTGGGACTGGGCATCTATTGAACAATTGTAAGAGTGCACAATGCTCCTTGTTGTGGACACGTGTTAAAGGCACCTTTATCAGTTACAAAACAGAACCATTTTAATTGCCACAGAAAGGGAAACAGTACTGCTAGAACATCCCAAACCTCAAGAACAAACAAACAAACAAAAAACTCTTAAAGGTTTTGAGTTTTTTGTCTTTGTCCTTGGTACAGATATTTAGGAAGTGAGCATTTAAAGAATGAAATCCATCTTCTTTCTTTTTAAAACAAAACACCAAAACACAAAAAGACCAGATAGAAAAACTAACCCCCAAATTCCCTAATTGTCTGACAGAATGGAACTAGCTAAGTAAAACTCAAAGCATAGTAGTTTAGAGAGGGGCTTAGGGTGGAAGTCCATGAAACTGGGCTTTTTGCCCTGTTTTCTTCTAGCAGATGTGCTTTATGTTGCATCAGCATAATTTCTAGCAATCTCTGCTATGTTAAACTTAATATCTTTTTGCTGCAATAGTTTCCAAATTCATGAGGGAGTAGGGCACAAGTGAGAAATTAAGACGAGGCAAATATATTCAAAGGAGAAATTTTGGAGACGGTTATTACAATGTCATAATATGACACAATGGGTGAAGATGAAGAGTGATTTTCTGCTTGGAAAGACAAATAGAGACACCCAAAGATCTCTCAAATTCTGGCAGGCGGTGGTTTTATGATAGTCATCCAGTCTGGATATCTTATCCTTAGGAGGCATTTTTGCAGAGCCAGGAGTGCGTTAGAAGTGAAGGGGGGTTTAAATGGTGACCTTCAAATCAACATGTGTTAGAAGAATTTTCCACAGGGATTGCTTGGCACAGTTTCAAACAGGAAGCTTGGGGTGGGAGATACAATTCTGTCTCTAGATGCCTCTCTGAGCTGCTGTATGAATTATAAGGAAGGGGGTGATCAAGTGTGTGCACGGAAGGCAGTGGCAGCTCCATTACATACAGCAAAATGTTTTGCTGTCCAATATCAACTCCTCCCTTGGAGGCAGGATGTGCAGTGCATTATGGTGTGTGCTCCAGTACTGTCTGCCCCATTAAAGACAAGAAGTCTGAATCCATGAAAGAAGGAGATGGGCGTAGGAGTCTCAGAAAAGAGCACAAGAGTTGAGAGCACTTATTGGGACATGGGGATTTTCTGTTGTCCCTGGAGGCCTTGGGAACCTGGACTTCACGCTGTCAACTTCCTTTCTTATTTCTGGAGTCACTGACAAATAGACTTGCTAGTCATAGTCTCCAAAGGACCAGTCTCCTCAGGAGTTTTTTTTTAAAAATTATTGTTATTTTTTAAATATCCTGCTATTCTGAATGAAAGGAAGAACAGAGAACTCCAGAGGAACCTAAACCTCTCAGTGCTGTTAGAATCATCAAAAATAATAATAATAATAATAAAAAAATAATAAGAAAAAGAGAAGAAAAAAAAGAAGCACCTCTGTTTTATACACCAGATTCCTTCAAAAGAGAGTGATGGTTTTGCACAGCTCCAGCTGAGAAGCTATATTCTTCAGAGTGATGTTGCAGCCGTTTACCTAGCAACAAATTAAGATGTCTTGGAATGCTTTCACTGAACAAATCAAAGACAGTGCTGTGGGGGGGCTCCTGACTGCAGGTATTTATTTTGATTAATTAGCCACTTTGGGAAGAAAGCCCTCCTCAACAGTGTTTTGAAAGTATGTCTGTGGCCAGCTGAGCCAACAGTTTTGTGGGGGTCTGCTCAGAATTTGTTCATTCACTTCTCAGCTCAGCAGAGGGTGGGATCGATGCAGAGCCACGGTACCTATAGCAAGAGAAAGTGTTCTGTCAAAACACTTCTCTAGGGCTGAGGGAGGTCCTCTTAGTCCAAAACCTTTAAAAGGTACCTATACCCCAGCTCCCATTTTATCTAAGCAGGCTGAGGGATCAGTAGGCAGCTGGGAAGAAGAGGACTGGAGATGTGGGCATCTGAATGAGTAGTAGAGGAAAACTGGGAAATGTTTCTTTCCAGATGGCCACTGTCTTTATCCCTTTCCCCTTAGAGGGAAGTAGCAGCAACAAAAGCGTTGTCTGGATCAGGGCGCCTGTGTTCAAGCAGAAGCCCTGGGTAACCTTGCAACGTACTTCACTCCTGGTTTTTGTTTCTGATGGAGGCAGTGATGCTGCTTGTGGTCGGATAACCACGGCAGCTTATTAATGTAAAAGAGGAAAACAATTCCCTCCGCCCACCCAAGACTCTCACAAGCAAATAAATGCTTGAACTGACTTTCAGATTATTTAGTCCTGCTGTGACGACCTAACTTGCTGAAGGTGAGTTCCTTAGATATTGCTAGGCAAAGGCACTGCAGCCAGCCCTGCAATGCCAAAAACCTGAAGGGATTGCAATAGGAGTGCCTGTGATAGTAATGGTCCACCAAATTAGGGAAGGAGGAGGGCTAGTATGACCCACACTGTTCCTTTTCTCCTACCCTTTTTTATTTTTAAGTAAAAAAATAAATCATTGCTTAATCATTATCTAGAACTCCCTTCCTGCCAAAGTAATACCACTTTATTGATAAAGTGGCTGCATTACTCAGCCAAAGTCTTCCCTGCCTTGTGTTCTTGTTTGATCAGAGACATTTTCCTCTACCACATCACTCCTGAAAATGACAGTAATTGTTCCTGTCTTGGCTTAAAAATAAAAATGGTGGAAGGGAAAAAGAAAGAAAGAAAAAGTCATGATGTCTGCCAGATGGCACTTAGTTTAACTGTCTGCAACTGCTCTTTGGGTTTTTGGACCATTTATAAAGGAAGTCCTTTTTCCTTGTGGTCATCCCTTCCCTTTGTAAAACTGATTGAAACTGATTGTCTTGCAGGAAAGGTTCAGCATTACGGTTTGAATACTTCCACTCCTAACTATCAACTGCACTCTCAGCTTAGCACCAGTGCCACATAAACAATTCAGGGTGGACTCTAATTGGCATCAAATTACCTTTAAACTAGTCTGACAGTGCAAATGGGGCCTTAAAGACAGCTTGAGTGTAATTTACATCTGCTTGAAAGCCTCTTTATCCTTCCAGAGTTTTATGAAGGGACTTCTGTGTAAGTGAGAATTTGGCCTTTCTTTTCCTTCAGCAAGCCTGCCTGTGGTTATTTTTACTTTTTTTTTTCCCCCCTCTCTAAACAGTGGTTTGATACTGTGTGTTGTTTAAATCTAAAATTCTTGAAAGATTCCTTTCCTTGAAAGGAAAATGTTTTAAATGCATATTTATAACCACCTGAGTAATGGATGATTTTTGCATGTTAAGTTTTGTGTTTTATTCCCAAGTTAGACAAACAGATGCAGTTAAAACTGTGTCATTTCTCTCCTTTGGATTTGCACAGGATGTGGTACTTTTGTAGCTAAAGGACAACCCAAAATGTTTAGAAAGACTTTCTAACTCTTTGTGCAATCCTAGAAATAAATGTTATTGAAGTATGACTTATTCAGAGGGCCAGCATGCTTCAAAAGTGTCTCTTAAACCACAGGAGACTGTATGCACACGTTTTCCTGTACAGATGGATTAGCTGGAGATGCTGTGTGAAGGCCTTCATAATATTCCCCTTGCTGAATAGTCATCAGACTTCTGTGTCTGGCTGCTGTTCAGCTGATGTGCTTTTGAGCTTTTGGTTGCAGCAGGTTGCTGCATTGTGTTTTCTTGGTCTCTTGGGAACATTTTGAACTCTCAGGCTCTTTATCTGGTTTTCTTTCATGGAAATAGTGCCTCACAGCACTGCTCTTATGAGCTGCCTAGACCAGCGCTGAAGCCCTCAGATTCCCTAAGAAGCCTAAGCCTTTCCCAAAGCTGAAATCCTGTGGGGAAATCTTGTTTACCATCAGTTTCTTTAGGATACTAGATAGTGGCAGCAAACATACATTTTGGAAGAAGTTTCAAAATAAATCAGTCTTTGCTGTAGTCAGCACAAGAAACACTGTGTTCTAGGCAAGAAATCTCTGAACTGTATTTATTTTTGCTGTCTTATTCCATCATGGTTCTTATACAGTCTTTAGGCTGAGGTATTACTCCTCTGGGAAGTCAAGAAACCTTTGCCTGTTCCCCATTCCCATGCCACACTGCCCCTTCAGTAAGGGATAGACTTTTCAAAAGGGCTAGTGAGAGACTTTTTTTTTTTTTTTTTTGCCATAAATACGTTTTAAAGCTGATGTCTCTTCGGGCTTACAGGCAATCAAATTCCCTGCCAAAATATCCATTCTTTGGTTATAATGGAGCCTCTTTCTAGAGCATTGAAATGTGAGGCTGGTTTGTTAACCAACTTTTTGCTGAAGATGTTCAGTTTTGATTGCTCAGCATCAAAATTATCAAAGTTCAAAAATGATAGAAAAATATTCTTCTGTTTGTTGCAAGATTTTTTTTCCTGCCGCTTTATGTGAGCTTTAGTTCAATGTGAAGGCAAAAGTCAGCATAAAAAGAAAACAAGATCAAGGTTAACACCTGACGGATATACCCCAGAGTCTTACCATCAAACAGCACTACTCAGCTTTATGCTCAGGCAGATTCCCCAGCAGTATGTGGGTGGATTTTACAGGGTGTTCTCATGAAAATGGGCATTTTTTGCCTGAACACAGCTTTCCCTATATACAGCTGTAAGAAAAAAAAATCAATCCTAAGGTTTATGATAGGGTCAAATATTTGTGTTGTTATCTTAGCATAAGTTATGCACTAGTATAATAATAGGTTCCCAAGTCAGTGGGCATCCCTTACTGAGGCTTGGTGCAGCTTTCTTGGCCCAACTGGGTAGCCCATAATCAGGGACCTCTGCCATGTTCTATCAGGATGAAAATTTGGTTGTAAGGGTCAGACAACTGTTTGATGCAATGTCCTGTTTCAGTGAACATAGAAGTTATTTTCTTGTGTAGAAGTTCAAACAAGTCTTTCTAATGGACATTTTGCTTTGCTGCTTATATGTTTTTGCTAGTCTTTTGAGTCTCATACCCACACAGAGCTATTTATTTCTGTTCTTTTTTTTTTTTTTTTTTCTCAGCATCTAGAAAACCCCTCCACCCACAAGGCTTTGTTTCCATTTACAGTTTTTTTCGTTGTCTTCAGTTGTTGCTTCCAGTACTTGCAGGTGCATAAAATACGTGAAGAAGCATTTAATTGCTCTTTCCACTCAGCTTAGCTTCAAAGAGAAGTGTTTAAGCATCATCAGCTTTGGTGAGACTTGAGACTCTCTGTAGATCAAAGACGTGCAAGCTTGCAGTCATTTCAACAAAGCATTAGTAATTTTTTAATTTAATTTCTCATTTTTTTAGACAATTTGGCATACATATTTTAAAGTTTTTTTTCTGTAACTTTAAAAGCAGATTAAATATTAGGAAGGGGTAACTGGTTTGTAAAAGCTCAAATGCAGAGATTTTCAACCTTTCTTCACTGTGGATCCCTAAAAACTGTCTATGGGACTGGCAGACCCTTCAGATAAGTCGTGTATGCTCTGCTGTAGAGTTTAGATGCTTGGTTTTTATAGTCATCTTGGAAGGGAAGTAGTCCACAGACCACCTGGCTGTGGTGCCCTCCACCACCTTCCTCTGCAGGCCAGGGTTGAAGATCATGGCTAGAGTAGAAAAAGGGTCACTTCTGTACATTTCTAGGTAAGTTATGTTACTGTCAGTTGTTCATATTAGATTTGATCTTTCCTGGATTGTACAAAGATATTACAAACAAATTGTTGTTTTACAGAGAAAACAACGTATTTCTGAATCATAATTTATATAGACTTCACACTCACTTGAAAGCTTAGCTTTTTGAGTGGTTGAAATAGAAGTTATTGATTTCTCTAAAACTAGTGCGAAATTAAGAATAAGAGCTTGTTTTCTTATTTTTTGTAATGCTGATCTTTAATAGCTCAGAAGACTCCAGCTGTGCAAAAAGAACACTCTTCTAGTCAGGGTTAGCTTTTAACTTCTCCACATGTAAAACAGTAATTACTTTAAATTTCTGGTTCTGTGAATTTCACATAGTCCTCTACAGTAATAAAGAGCTGGAAGTGTTCTGGAAGCTAATGATGGGCCAAGTTAAGTTTAATAACTGTCAAGACATTTGATGATGTCACCTTCTGCTGCAGTTTCTTTATCATTATCAGCTCAGCAAGGTTTGAGTGAGGCAGTATTTGAAGAGGTGATCCTTAAGAGTTCCCTTGAGCAAATCTAGCAGGAAATGGTGGTGTACACTAAGACTCAAACTCAGTGGGATTCACAGAAAAGCCCTAAAATCTAATATATTTATTAGCTGCCTCTAACCAGAAAGAAATATCCAGCACTGAAATATGGATGGTGTGTTAATTCCAAGTTCAGTGTCTTAGAAAGAGATGGATGGTTGTAGGCACTACCTGATAATTGAAGTTCCTACAAGGTCCTGATCCCTTCAGATCATCAGGCATCTTACTGTGTCTTTTGAAAGAGCTAAAGACTTTATCAGCCCTAATTTTGTTACATGCTGGAGTTATGGTAGGTAAATCCTGACAGAATTTCCTATGTGCTTAAGTGCATGATTCCTTATTTATTGTCCTACACTGTTCAGATGCATAGTTAGCCTCGTATTTTTTAACCCATGGTAAGATATATTATCATAAATAATACTTTGCCCTCACACAGTGCATTTCATTCATAAACCTCAAATTGGCTGCATTTTAATCATGGGTGTGACAACTCCTTTGTGTGGTACTTGTACTTTAAAGCAGTTTTAAATAATTCTGCTCCCTCCAGTGACACTCCTTAGACTCTCACTGAAGAATTCCCTGGAGATGGCGAAAGCTTCAAAGAAGCCACTCAATTTGATCAGCATTCACTGTGGCTTAGTTTGTATAATATCAGCAGTTGCAACTATGATTGGGAAAGGGTCAAATCAAGCGTGCGATCTGACTGTTAAAATCCAGAAGATGTTTATGGCTGATGAATAACTTTTACTGACTTAAAAAGACACATTACTTCTGTATCACTGACAGTGGCAGACTGTAGTGCTTTGCGATTCTTCCCAGTGAAAGCCAAATCCTCTCACAGTCTCACTAATGATTATTTATCTAACTTACTA
Organism: Anseranas semipalmata; assembly: GCA_013399115.1. NCBI lineage: Eukaryota > Metazoa > Chordata > Aves > Anseriformes > Anseranatidae > Anseranas > Anseranas semipalmata. Next base: position 1,222,615 of record VXAA01004389.1, on the reverse strand, counting down.
AATATCCTACATACCAATCTCCTCCAAACAAAGAGATTTGTGATCTTGAGACATTACATGAGGGTTTATAGTTTTTTTTTTCTCCATTTTCTTTCTGAAAGTGTTCTAGCAGCAAAAATTTGGCATGTTAGTAGCTTGGTGCTGAGACCTGCTTATGTCCTTGGTGTTGAGCTGATCAGCAGCTTTGGGATCAGAAGGGAATTTTCCTGCAGGGCAGATGGGAAGGAGTAGTTGTTGGTGGTTGAGTTTTTCCTTACTCAGTATGTTTCTGATAATTTTCCTTGACAAATCTTGCTTTTCAAGAAGCAAGAGAGTGGCAACATCTTCTGTCTCTCTCCTGATTTTTTCTTGTGATATGTTGTGGTTTTGGGTCTGTCTTTGTTAGCCTTTACATTATGGGTGTGTTGGACAGGTTTTGGGGTCTGGGCTGGAGTGGTGTATGATCAGTGTTACATGGTCAGTTAAACTACTCTGCAGTTGTTTGTGACTACACCAGGCTGGACTCAGTGACTCAATGGCCCCTTCCGACACTGATGTTCTCGTGCTGTATGTTATACAGAGAGCTCCTGAAATTTGTGAGGCCATGAGCATTGCCTGATACCAGGAGTATCATCCTTATTTTAAGGAGTACTTAAAAGGAGGATGCCCCATTTTACCCTTGTTTGGTTGTTCTTCTTGCAGGTGATCAGGCGTGTCTCCTGGCATAATGCAGTCCTGAAGGATCTCCTCTCTGTCTTTCTTTGTCTCTTAATTTAGATACTGCAAGCTGGCAGGTTGTTTTGCCTAAAACTTCTATTGTCTGTGGAGACAGATGCACAACAGGAGCTATTGCAGGGGCTCCCAGTTTCTTTCTATGGAGGGTTACTTCTCTTCTGGCCATCCAGGCAGCTCTGTGAGACCAGCCTCCTCTAGGTATCTCACAGCCTCTGAAGTTACTGAGTACATATACTTCACTCTTTCGTTATCTTCCCAGTGTTTAATGACTGGCTTTGCAGTGCTAAGTTGTAATGCTGCCAACTCGCAGGCAGAACCACGGAGTGACTCTGGTTCGGTAGGTTAATTCTATGAATAGGAAACAAAAATGTTTATTGTAACTCTGTGACCTTAAAATTTATTTTTAGAATAGGAAATAAAAATAGCTGTTTTCAATAGAAACACTGGGTACTAACATAGAAATAGCATCAATGAGACATGCTACAGGAAAGGTATTATTATGTGGATGTGCTAGTAGATGTTTTTTCTGTTTCTCAAGCTGCACTAGTTTGCAGAAATACCAGAATTCAATTAGCAGCCTTTTTAACATGGCTTTTTTTTTCTGTTAGTGCATTATCCACTTGTAACTGTTCAATATTTAATTTATAAGTCAAATGTGTGTTTTGTTATGTTTTTATTTTTAATGTGGTATCTTTTGTAAGTTGGCCCGGAGAGGTGGTTAGAACCAGGTGTCAAAATTCAGCCAGTGGAGACCCTCCACCTGCTGCTCTCTAGCAGTTGTTACATACATAAACTGAATTTCTGGTTGTCCATATCATAGCAGGTAAGGTGTCTCTGTCAAGATCCATCACCCCAGGTAGTGATTTACTTTTGCTGGCTGTTTCAGCAGAGCAGTCGGTGATGGTGGAGGGATAGAGGCTGTCTGTAGGGGTGTACCAGTACAGAGGATTGAACCTTGCTGAGAAGGCAGCCCAAGGTGTCTAGCACTGCAACAGGCTGAGTGCTTCCTAGTTATATGGACAGAGCACTTGAGTCTCCAGTCTTGTCAAGCTGTCACATTTCATCAGCAATAAATCTGCTTGCTAAATAAATGGAAAAGGTAATAAAACATTTCTATTAGTCATGATAAATACTTGTCTCAGGAAAAGCTGAGGAAAAAAAAAGACTTGATTTAAATATTTATTAAATCAAGTAATTTTTGAGGCATCTTAAGACCTGAAGGTATTTTATTATATAAAACAATTGCATAATTCATGTTATATATTGCACCAGTAGTGCAGTGTTGCTCAAAAGAAATAAAACCATTCTTACTTTAATGTTCTTAATTTTAAGGTAGCCTGGCATTGCATGCTAACAGCATTGTTGTCCAATTTCTCATTCAGCTCTCTTGTCAATGCCATCCGCTTGCTTGTTTTAACCACTTCTTTTACAGTCGGGTGATTTTTGTTATCTTCACCCTTCTCCTGAATATGCCTAGCAGTCCCATTTGAGTTTATTGGGTTAGTGTGCTAAGCAATATTCATAAATGTATGCAAATGTGAGCCCTGTTCCGAAGAACCTTTCCCCATTTCTAGTTCAATAGCTTCTAAGTCTTCCAGCATTGTGGCTTACAATGCTGAATTATTTTACTGTAGTCTAATCTACTTGTTATGCCCACTGTTTTTGTTGATCTGTAACGTATTCATCTATGTAATAGGTTCTACTCTAACAAAGCACTTAAAATTAAGTTTGCAGGTAGGCTTTGTGAAAAGAACGTGATTAGCTCAAAGCTAAGTACCTGCCTAAATGCTTTGCTGGGTTGGATGCTTAGGAAAGATAGGAAAAGATTGGTTTAATTTTGTTGAATGTGTTTTACAGCTGCTTTATCCTAATATCACCAGACCTCCAATATCTCCAGCCTCTGTTTATGAGTACTCAACGTAGAAGATTTACCACAGATTGCTATGCTTTTCTTTTGACTTCACAATTTTCTAGATCTGTCTCCTGGTTTTTCTGAACTACAACCTTAACTAGCAGCTCTGGCTTGCATGAGAAAATGCATCTCTGTCTCTTAAGAAGTAATTTCAGGGCAACCATGTCTTAAAATACTGGATGTAGGTGGTAATGAAAAGCTGGTGTCACCAGTTCATTTGATTTCTGAATGTGTGAGGAGAGCAGAATAATTATACAAGCCCAGACTGCAGCAGCACATCCAATAACTGTGGCTCTGAGACACGATCTGCGAATAAGGAGGAAAAAGGTGAAATGAATGGCACAAGGGCCACATCCCGTTCTTGTATTAATTTGGGTGGAGGCAGTATTAGAAAAGTTGGGAAGAAAAAAAAAAGGCTGTACCCCACTGAAAATGAAATCTGAAGAAAAGATGTATATGTATTTTTCCAGCTCATTATCTTACCTGCAGGTGTTGTCTTTTTCCATTCCTCAAAACAGTGTGCTCTAGCCCCCAACAGATGCTAGGGGATTTATAGGACTTAGTTTAACTTATGATCACTGTAAAACTGCTCCAAATCCAATGTTACAAGAATTACCTGTAGTTGCAGCTCCTGCTTTCCCATATCAGAACTTAGCTGGACTGTTTTTTTTCTTTTCCCATTGCTGTGAGGCCAGGGCATTAGGCATCACTGAGACTACTGAAAGCCACACACAGCTCCAGGTGTTTTCAAAGAAAGGGACATTTGTTGAGTCATCTTTGCATACCCTTCTTCTTCTGCAGTACTAAGCTTGGACGTGTTGTCACTTCTGGAGCTGTAACAAGCTCCTCATGAAAATCACACTGTGCAGTTTCCTGTGTGGTGTTTTTCAGGAGCAAGTCTATACTGTGGTTTTCTTTGCCCCCTGTTCCTCCCTGCTTGAGTTTTTGGCATCTTTATCAAGGATGGCACTTGAGCAAATGCTTAACTTGATTGCACTGCCTAGACTTGAAGATAGAAATGGGCTTAGGCACTCTTGAAAAAGTATGAACTGAGGCAAATGTTTAACACTTTCTATGATGCAAACCAAATAACTGCTTTCCCAGAAAGATCATTGATAACCATTTTTTACTATAAATATTATGATAGTGAAAAGGAGGAAAAAAGGTGGTTATTTGCTATCTACCAATACTGTTGCTAGCTGAGTGCAGCCTATAGCCAGGGCAATACCAGGCTCTTGCCTTCCCTCTTCTTTCTACTGGACTTGGGACAAACAACTGTGGGCAGAGGGTAGACCTGGGCTCTATTCACAGCTTTGCCCTGCCTTGCTGTGAGCCTTTCTTCACTTTGCCTCTCTTTGTCTCTCTTTCCTTCTGTGTCCCTTTAAATTACAAAGGCTAAAAGGGTGGGGACTGGCTCCTGCTCTGTGTTCGACCCTGTGCTGTCAGCTGGCAGGTCAAGATGTTCTTGTAATACAAATAAATATTAATAAATCTCTGTTTTGCCTCTCAGTCGCCTGTGACTTGGGACTCTACGTGTAGTTGACACTGACTGACCATTCCACCATCAGTATGAATAAAGTCTGAGAGGCCTGAGGGACTTTCAGGTTCTCCGTGTTTGACATAGATGTCGTCAATTATGGCTCAGGTGTCAGGGTCTCAGGCCCACCCTGTGGACACTGTTGAAAATTCCCTGAAGTGCCTCAAGGCAAAAATTCAGACAGAAGCATGAAGTTCCAGGGCAGTGTTGGAAACACTGGCTTGAGGTCCATACAGTGTTCATGCAACATGGGCAGTCTTCCTTCTGCCTTCCCAACATGTTAGTGCAGGGTCCTCATCAGTTTTGATAGCGTACGGGGACACAAGTGGATTAAGGCATCTGTCTTAACTCAGACATACTGTGATCTATGGTTCTCAGCTGCGAGGCTATATGCAGAATGCTTTCTGCCTAACATTAGTTTTCTGTTTGTCTTTTACAGCACTTTTACAAGCAGTCATAGCTGGTGATCTGCTGAAGGTAAGCACAGAGCACTGAGTGTCCATGCTTTCACAGCTATTTGCAGGTCTGATATACTGTAAATTATATCACACCTCTGCTCAAAACATAAATAGACTGCTTTAGGGACTGCTGGCAAACGCCATTTTACAGCCTTTCCAGGAAACCTTGAATATTAGGGGAACACATCAGTCAGGTGAGGTGTGAAATTTGAATAGGATCTGGTGTTAGGCAGTACCTTTCAGCCCAGGATCCATAGTGCACTGTACGGAGCAATGTGTCAGTTACTAACAGGGAAATTACTATACTAGCAGATGCAGCACTGAACAGGGTGGTTCTGATGCAGCCTTACGCAGTAAAGGATATATTTTTTGCAGTGATGTTGGTGGCCAAGCCACTAGAGTTGTTAGAGACATCTTAACTTCTTCCTATGCAACCACAGGACCAGGTAGAATGAAACTCAGTTTGGTGTCTTATGGTCTGATAGATGTCTCAAAACACATAGTGTCTTGGTGTTGTCAGTTTTTGGTACCAACTTTGGGAGGAAAAGGCACCCATGTAGAAAAGTTTTGTTCCCCAACTCTGAAGGTCCATGTCTGACACTTACTCAGGCTGTGTTTTTCAGTAGCCAAGTCAGGGTTTGCAAATATGCTCCAGAATTTGGACGAAGACTGTGATTAATGATTGCAATATTATCTGAGAAAAGCCAGCTTGGAGCCATTTGTAAAAATGACAGTACTGTTAGGCCAACTCTTTGCTTGCAGGTGCACCTTCCATACTTTCTCTTCGGCTGTGGTGGCTGCAGCATTTAGGGAGCTTTCCTCAAATAAGCAGTCATAAAAATATTGTCCAGTTTCTGCTTCTTGAAAGCTTTTTGCCTGAGTTTGCTTTGACAAGGAAACTTAGTGCCTTTATTCACATGACTTACATCATAAATAATGCCCCACTGTCACAAGCTGCTCCCTCTTTTCTGCAATAATCTGTACTGCAAACCCCCACAGAGTTTGCAGCAATTCTGAGAGCTAACCAGTGGATGTTCCCTGTCCATTCTTACCCTGGATGGTGCTTCCCCCAGGACGAGGTAGAGAGTATGAGAAGGGAGGTCAGGGGCAGCTCAACTCCAGCTCCCTGTAGATCATTGAATCAGAGTTTTCTGGTTTATTCAGAAAGTGTTTGGCTTGGGTATGCCTCCTTTACTGAGGAAAAATGTAATTTTCAGCAGATGAGACAAAATTTTCTATCAAATACACATATTTTTAAATATCCCAACAACTTCACTGGACTGGTTTTGCAAGCATTGCTAGCAAGCAATAACTCACTGCTTGTAGAGCAGCAATGTCTCAGTGTTCAGGAAATATGATCTGCTCTTGTTAACCCATACAATTGTCAATACTTCCAGTTTCAGATATTTTTTCATTGAGGCCTAAAAGCTGGCTTTAAAGTAATACTATATTTCATTGTATTGCATTGTTGTACTGATCTCCTACAAACATTAATAAATGATTTGCCTGCATATTTGTTTTTCTGCTTCTCCTGCCTTATCCTTTTTCTGTGATTTTTTTTTTCCTAGTTCATAGAATGCTGTAAAAAAGGAGCCAATTTGTTAATCCAAGGACCTGACCATGGCTCCTTGTTGCACCACGCTGCCAAGACTGGGCATGGCGAGATTGTGAAATATATCCTGGAGCATGGTGAGTCGCAGTGGGCAAACCCACAGAGAGCTGTACTTCAGCCAAGTGTCAGTAGGTAAAACCGCACAGGACAGCATGGCTGGGAGTGCCCTCACTAGTTGTGGTCACCCTCAGCCAAATGTCCACCTGCAGCGTGTGTGAGCAACGGAATGTGGCAGCAATGGCAGCGATGGCTCCAGATAAAGGGAGACAAAAATAATTATGTTTTTTGAGGAGAATAGGTATTTTCACAGTTGCATCAGTTGTAAGGCTGTGAAAGACCCTGTAAGATGCTCTAGTTTGACTTCTGGCATGGGAATTCTCTGAACTAATGTGTTTTAGAGCATGTGTTGTAGAAAACATCTGATCTTGTTAAAACATTTACAGCAATAGAGAGCCCCTGCTACCATTGATGTTACTTCAGTATTTAATAACATTCTGGTTAGGAAACTGTGCATTTGACTGGAGTTGCTGAGCTTCCTTTCCAACCTTCCAATATCATGTCTCTGTTAGATTCAAGACCACCTGATAACAAAAAAATTATGATCTCCATTTTAAGTATTTATATTTGTAGGCTGTGATCTTACCATGTCCCTTTTTTCCTTTGGACTCTTTTTATCTGTGTCAGTAACAGGATTGCAGGCATGCTTACGTGGGCTATGCAACAGTTTGTGTATGTATGTATGTTTGAGGCAGTAGTATTTAGGAGTTTCTGCCTGTTGGAACTACAGTAATCTTGTTCACTGGTTGCTGGAGAATGATATAGACAATAACAGTACATGCAGAGCTAAAGTCCCAGTGATCATTCTCCTGCTCTGTAGGAAATGTTTTTGAGTCCTTTAAACATTCTTGTAACTATTCTCTGATCCCTCTCCAAAATATCAATGGCTATTTTGACTTTTAGGTGTCAGAGTCAGATATATTATTTCAGCAGAAGTCTTAGCACCAAGCACAGAGACTGTCTCTGGCAATTGGAAAGTGTTAGCTAATGCTTGAAAGTTACTGCAGAAACTGTACAGAGAGAAGAAAAAAGCACTACTCATAGTAAAAGAATAGGCAATAATCCATCTGTTAACACTTGTTTTAATTGGGGTGGGATTTAGCTTCAGTTTGACTCCTAAAATTTAGATGTTTACGTACAGATGTCATGTAGTCTATAGGTCTAAGTTCCCAGACTGTCAAAAGGGATCTGTTTCATTTGCCCATGTATGACAGAGGTACTAGAGAAGACCTGTCCTCTTTCAGTGGCAGATGGAAGTGAGAAGGGCTTCTTTAATAGCAGCAGACTTCTAGTGTGAATAGCTGAAGGGAGAGCCTAGTCAAAGTAGACCTTGGAGCCCAGCAAGCGATCCTGTTTACAGTTACCTGTGTGCTTCATTCATTCAGCTTAACATAACTGTCTAATGTAATTTGCCCCTGGATATCCAGGACATCTGCATGGATCTACAAGGTGACCTACAAGGCCTGTAGGAGACCCATATCCTTCTGGACTGGCAGCTGGAGCCCAGACAAACATCCCTGTCATTCCAAATGCATACCAAGGCTTGCCCTTCAAGATATCAAGTGGCACAAAATATCCATGTGTGGGCAACTGAACTGTGCCCCAGACATTTGGCTGAGGGGGGTCTGCATTGCTCTTTTATTTTATGGATACCTACATATGAGTAGATACGTGTAGTTGGCCTTGTATCCAAATACTAGCTATTTTTCTCACAAGTTGTAACAAGTCTTAGTATTGCTAACTCTACCTTTTAACTGCTCTGGATTATCTCATTAGTCACAGTTCATATATGTGCCTCTAAATTCAGTAAATAGACATAACTTCACATAAATTTTCTTACTGTTTCTGGTTTCTCCTCACAGTGCACATGACCTGTGCCACTTCACTGTCATGGATGCCTCTCCAGGATTTTTCTTAGGCACACATACCTTAACTTACAGACTGACGCAGTTACCATTCTTTGGGTGAAGGTTTAAAATGAGATCATTTAAGCTGGTAAGGACATGAGCAGGAAACCCATGGGAATTTTTGAAGTGAATAGAGAAATGTGAGGGATTATGGATTGCTAGGCAAAGACAAACCAGAAGGTTGAGCAAATGTCAGATCAGTTCATCTCTCCCCCCTCTATCCCCAAGGATGGCAGGAGGCTTTTGCAGCTTTCCAGACATATGTCTTCTGGGCTTCTCCAAATGCATTGTTTGTTTAACATTCTCTAGGGATCAGAGAGTACATGGGACAATACTCTAATAGGGGCCTCCTCTCTTCTCCCACCAAGCAATTAGTAAAACTCATTTCCACCCTGGGCACTTTTCAGTCACAAGCGAGCTCTCTTGCTGAATCATCATCATCAATGTCCTTGCTTTTCTGTTGTGTTCTCTGGCACCCGGCATCATCTCAACATTAATTAGTGTATAAGACCCACTCCAACACTACTAATATCTGAGTCTTTCCCTGTATCTAGCTTCTCATTTCTGCTGATACCCACCCTTGCTAAATATGGATCTTGCTCTTGTTCTGGCAATTACCTCCATCCACCTGTACTTCCCTCATAGTTTGCTTCCCATACGTGGCTGGAGGTTGTTAACGTTAATGGGAGTTCCACTGTAAAATACCCTCCAGCACACAGCACAGAAAACCTATTATTAATCACAGGGAGAATCTTCTGAATATATTTAAAAACAACAACAACAACAAAACAACACGACAAAACCCACCATACCAGGAGTTTTAACTACCTAGTGTGAAGCGACTGGGGTGAATCAAAAGTGTTAAAGGAGTGGGGAACTCCCCCCGCCCCCCAGCAAACACACCCAGCCATAGGACTGGGATTATGAAGGAGGAAAAATGATGTTGTGATGTTGAGGCTGATCTTTGTGGTGATGGCCTTATGCTTTCTGCAAACATGCAGGGGTTATTAATACGAGAGGTTATTCTGTGATCTTGATCAGATGATTTCAGATGTTAAGGGAAGGAAAACAACCCTTCTCAAGTTAGAAAAAAGCAGAGATGAGTCACACAAATAGACTGCTGTGCAGTATTGCCAGATACTTATCAGTGGACTAGCACAAGCCTGGAATAGCAGCTGAAGCACCAATGTAGTAGGTGGTAGAACGACAGCTGCTTACTGCTGCAGGAATGGTCGTGCTGGTTGCTGTTCCTGCAAAACAGTTTCTCTTTATCCTCTGTGCACAAAGGGCAGAAACACAGACCTAAATGTTGTTCAAGAGAGCCTTCATATATCAGGGGTCCTTTGCTTGTATTGGGAGGGTCACCTTTTAAGATCTGTCTGTAGCCGGGCTAAGAAACACTTAGCAAGAAACTGAGGGCCAAACTCAGTAGGTATCAGAACCACATCTGTTTATTGCTGCAGTCAGCAACTGTCTCACACCCCAATGCTTACACATTAGAAAAGAGTTAACTGTTTACTTGCTTAACACAATCAGTAGCGAGGAAGACTTAAGAAGCCCAGTTAGAAAAAGGACCTCCTAAATCATCATCTGTATTTCGAATCAAACTTGACTTGGAATCTTCATCTGCCAGTTCTGAACTATTTATAATTTATAACCATTATTGAAGACAATCCAAGGTTAGTCCTTTCTTTCTTTTCTCTTCTTCTCTAGAGGCTCAAAAGATGAGCAAGAATTCTGTAGTAGTTTTAAACAGAAGAGAGGAAAGTTACTTACATTTGCTCAGGAGTTTGTGTTGGAATCTTCTGGTGGAATAGTCAGTCAGTAGAGCATCTCACCCTGAACGTTTCTGTGACTTCAGACCTCAATGTCCTTGCTCCACTAGACAGCATCCTCTAGTAAGCAAGAGGATGCTTTTGTTACTTTTTGTTGTTGTTGTTGTTATGCTTGGAAAGCAAATTCTGCTCTGACAGAGATGTATGTCAGGGACAAAATTTGGATAGTCATTGGAAAGTAACACTGTAGGAGAGTGAGTTTGCCTGACATTCACTAGTATGTCTAGATTTGCAGAATGTTTTATGGTAGGAGGACACATCTGTAAGGGACTTAAGTAGAAAACAGCTCAGTTTTCCTAGAAGGTACAAGGTATAAAATTGTATTTTCTTTTCTAAGTTTACCAAATTTGAGGTTAACATGGGTGAGAGACTGTTCAAATGGAAGGCATGTTGCCATAATTGGACTACACTCCATGTTACAAAACAGACACTGTTAGTCTTCACATCAGGTAAAAATGAAGAGTTGGGGGAAGACCTGAAATAGTTCTGCCTTTGCAGATAGCTGTTAGTTTAAAAATATTCCATCTTTGACTGTAAGGAACCAAATCCATTTTTGTCCCACAGATAAAAACCTTAATCAAATTATTAACCAAAGAGGTTTTTGATAGATAAACACCCAGAAATGCTGCTAATGGAAGACATTACTGTTTAAAGCAAATTCACTTCTTCCTCAGTTCTGCGAAGGAGGGACTGACAGTACAAGGGACTGGCAGGGGTTAATAGCTGTGGGTCTCCTGTGGGTAGCTGTAACCACCTCCATTGGAGAGGGCAGGGTGTGCTGCAGGCCTGGAGGCCTTTTGGACTGCATGGTGCTGTATATTTTGGAAATGCCTCTGAAATATGGTCATTTTGCCTCTCTTTTATGTTGTAGTGAGCTCAGCTAAAGGGCAGCTGCTTTTGAGCGTCTCCTTCCCTCCTCCCATCCCCAGCTTAGGCTGCTTTGCCTCCTGAGAAATTGGAGAGGGGCTTTGGTGGAGTGAAAGGGGGCAGAAGGGGAGAAGGAAAAAAGTTAATAATTCTACACAGACACTCTATCGGAGATGTTAAGGAAAGAAAGTGATCTCAGCTGGGCTTCCCCTCAGTGCGTCATGCTTTTCAGCTCCTTTCATGCGAACTTCTCCCCCCGTGTCCCCATCCTGCCATTCTTTAGTCCCTGAGTCTCTCTCTCTCTTTCTCTCTCTTTTTTTTTCTCCCTCCACCTCTCCACACATTTCTATCTTTTGTTTTTATTTCCCCCCTGCTGTTTTCCTTGATAGAAATCTCACTCATGCATTTCCCTTCCGGATTTCTATGGGGTTATTTTGTCCTCTCTCTCTCTGCGCCTTGGTCCCCTTTTCTTTCTTTGCCTCTTGTCCTGGAGTAAAACAGCCGCCTCCCTGCTGGGTCAGGATGACAGTGCCGTTAGCTTTCCCAGTGCCAGCCCTTCCCACATCTGTGCAGCTTTTGTCCCAGGGCAGAGGGGGATTTGGAATGGTCGGTTGGCAGCGCCAGGGAGACTGATGTAAAAATGAGGTCCAAAAGAGAGGGGAAAGGGAATTAGGAGGAGGGCGTGAGATGGTTTAAGAGAAGCACAAGCAAAAATGAAATAAAGAAATACAGGGCACAGATCAGACTGTGTGTGAGTTGGGACCGTCTAATTTCAGAGACAGAGCAGAGAGAATGAAACAAATGAATTCTGGTTTTTGCTGCGGATAAATTAACCCCAATATCTGGCCCTTAAGTATGACTGGGATGGAACTGGGTTGCTCCCATGAGATGCTTTATTTGGAACAGTTTGCTGGAGAGCCCTCTTTGTGTATTGGCAGGATGTACCTGGCACCTGCTTAGGTTTGTACTCGCAGACTGCCCACTTGGTCTTCAGCACTCGGTTCCTCTGTCCTGGCATTGCTGTTTCTTCCTGCTCCTGACCAGTTTGCCTTTGTTATTGGTTTTCCATCTCATCAGACCTACTTTGCTCCAGCTCTTCTGTCCTCTCAGATCATATTCTTCTAACTTCTCTCCCTCCTTACTCCTAATATTTTAACCCTTTTTTCTGTTCTCCTCCACCTACCAGGGTAAGTACCTCTATCCCCATTGAAACCAGTCTGGACACTTTGCTCCACCATTGCATCACAACCTTCATTGTCCCATTGATGAACAGAAATAGACTATTATTAAGTTAACACTGCAGGTCATTCCTTGTTACCTGTCTCTGGCATGTGGTGTTGCAGCAAGCCATGGGGAATCACCTTTATTTTTGAAAGAACATGATTTTCTTTTCTCCTGGGAGATGTNTTTTTTTTTTTCTTTTCTTCTTAGTTTCTCTGGTATTATTTTTCTCAACAAGGGGGCCTTGCTTAGACACCTGTATCCTTCTGTGCTTAGAGTAGCTTGTAAGTTGTGAGTGATGATTCTTTTTGATGGGGAGCAGTAAACCCACAACTGCTGAGTGAGGAGGTGAGGATGTGTGGCATGAGAGTTAGAATGCACTGTGTTTTAAAAAAGGAGAGTGGCTAATGAGCTTGGAGAACTGCCATAGTAGGTATGCAGATACACCGTACTGGAGACAAGGCATGCTACTTTTTTTGACCACCTCTTTCTCACAATGGTGGAAGATGAAGGGAAGGAGCTATCTGCAGTTCCAGGAGCCAGAGCAGCCAGCTCCCCCAGCAATAATACTGCCTGTATATGTTGTAAAAGGAGTGAGGGAGAGACAGACTGCACTGATCTACCTCAACACATAGTGAAAGAAGTGAAGAGAAGTTGTGTGTAGGCCTTTGTAAATAGTGTGAAATTCCTCAGTTTCAGGTGAGATTTGCTGTAAGCACATGAGGACCCTTGAATTTGAAATTCAAAGTGTGAAGAAGAGAAATATTCATGCACAGGAAGTAAAATTCCTATAAAGTTTCACTGTTCCCCTTGCTAACTGCCCCATACCATCTGGCACTATGCTCCATAGCAGTGGAGAGGAGAATAATAAGGCAGACTGCAAAGGGAAAAGTTCTTCTCGTTTCGAATGCTGTCCAGATCCTAGCTTTTCCATATCTCTGTGATTCAATGATGGAATTTGCTGCTCTAAACATCTGCCTGTAGTGAATATCAAGAACAAAAGGACATTAATGTAAATGAATTATTTTGTCCCACTTGAGAAAAACAGAAAAGATTTTTGTTAATCTTACTTTCCTGATCATTGCTGACCAGTAGAGTACAGGATTTGCATATCAATATAAAGACTGCTGGGAATATTCCACCCTGATCTACATTCTGTATAGTGCTATTAAATGGAGTAGCACAGGGATGTCATTCAGGACAGAATTTGGCTAATTTCAACTTCCTAATGACATTTTCCCTCTAGTACTAACAATAGATTTTAACTTGCAGTATATCAGAGTTTCCAGTATATCAGCATTTTCAATGCGCTGTACTTATGTGAACCACTTAATTGAGCAAGGTGAGGAGTGAGAAAATAAAATTCATGAATATTCATTCCCAGTATAATTTAGAGGCTGCTACTCCCTGGTGCTGACACTCCAGCAGTGACTGTGCATTCAGAATTTTGCGAGTGCAAAGGCTTGCAAAAGCAAATATTACATTGAAATTTAGCATATTTGTGCTAATTGAGCTTTCAGTTGGTTTCTTTTACATATTTACACTGAGTATCTTCTCCTGATAGTCATGCTCCTATAGTCATGCAAACAAATGCTATATGACATACTTGACTGTCTTTTGCAGGTCCGTCTGAATTACTAGACATGACAGACAGTGAAACGTAAGTAAAATCTACCCTACCTGCTCATCTGTTACCATAGCAGACCTCTCTTGTTTTTCAAAATGGCACATTTCTTCAAAAACAGTCAATCAAAAATCCCCCAAACTCAAACAATAGCAGCAACACATGTGGCTTTCTGGCCTAAAAGAAATGTTTCTTGAACTCCAAAAAGGATTTCCTCTCTATTGCTTCCCATTCCTCATTAGTCTTTCTAGAGGGATACAAGTCCTGCATTGTGTTTCAGTGTTTCCAGAATCTAGTCACCAAGGGATCAACATGAAGGATTAATTCTGAAAGTCAGGACACTACTTTTCTTGCTCAATGCCTTTTCTTTAGTCCTTTTTTGATTCATCCAGAGTACTCTGCCTTAGCTGTCCTAAATAGCCACAACTTGTGCAGTCAAAGATTTCTCTCAAGTAGTTAGAACCTCAATTATCTCTGTTATTATTAAAAAAGACTTTACTTTCCAATTCCTAATTGTTCAATGTCTTGTTGTATAATCAGGATATCACAAAGAGTATATAAGGGATCCATGAATAATCCTGGAAAGTATATGGAATATATGGGAAACAAAACAGCCTTTCTCATAGGGGTTAAACCTATCATTCCCCATCCCCCAGTGTCCTCTGCTAATGGAGAATGCTGGTAAGGTTCTGCACAGGGTGTGTGTGGGCAGTCCAGAGGTGATGGAGTCTGGATGGACTACTTGCTTCTCCTCGTGCAGTGGCATAGCACAGACACTGAAATAAAGTGCAAGTGAACATAGCTATGAGGACTTCCCTTTACAAAGGTCCCTCTACTGCTCACTCTTGCAAAGGGAAGGTTCAAGCCATAACTGCCAGCATGAATTTGTCTTTTGATCCTCAGGGTGAAATCAGATAGCATCCCATTCTGAATCTAGCTCTCATGCAGCAGACAGAGATTCATTACAAGGTTGCCTATTAATATTTCAACTTGCTCTGTCATGGACTGAGACTGAAATTCATTTCTGGTCAGGTATGTGCAAGATCTGCCCTACTACAGGTAATTCTTGTCATTTGTTATCTTAGAGGAGATGTAAAAGCCCTGCTTGTTTGACACTAGTATTATGGACACCTCTTCAACCCACTCAAAGCATACTTTCCTCTTCTTTCTAGTCAAAGCTGAATAAACTTCTTTAACCTCATTAGTACAGCCAGTCTCAGAATCCCGTTACATGTAACCCTAGCCTGAGTGAGGAGCTTTGCAATAAACTTGCACCCACTACACAGCCTTCTGTTTTGAAAAGCATGTGTTCAAGAGTCACCAGTAGCTCACTAGTCCAACGGTAGAGAAAAAAAAAACACAGATCTCCTCTCATACATCTGTGAGAGCTGGGTATCAGAACCAGGGCAGCAAGTGTACCAGTCATGGCTTTGATGGGCATGATTTTTCTAGCATGCCTCCAAGAATGAGGTTCAGGTAAGAAATAGCAGGAAGAAAAAAATATTGTTACAGTTTAGCCTGCTGTGAAATAAGAAGGTCTCTGGTTTGCCTTTGCAGCAGTTCACAGAACTGCTGGTCGGTTGGGAATGTGACATTCAGCCCTTTGAATACAAAAAATCTGTGCCTGTTTCCTTCCCACTCCTCAGAAGTTCTCCATCTGCTATTTGTGCATTACAAGCTTTCTTACTGAACCAAAGGATGTAGATGCTAAGGGAGAGAGGGTGCAAGTCCACCTCTGCCAGCAAGATGCAACCTAGCAGAAATATATCATCCATTCACTGCACTTCATACTTCATAAATGTACATTGGTGTGATGTGTCTCACTGCTGGTTTCTGTACTTTGGTCTAGGGGTGAGACAGCCTTACATAAGGCGGCCTGCCAGCGCCATCGTGCCATCTGCCAGCTCCTGGTGGATGCGGGAGCCTCTCTGAGAAAGACAGACTCCAAGGTAACCCAGCCCAGTCAACCAGTTATAAAACACTGAAGCCAAGCGAGACTGATCAGCATCCGTCCCTGCTGTGTGCATGATTGAGGCTTCCTTGTGTGTGCCAAGAGCAGCTCTTTTTACGCAAGCCATTTTTATTTTGAAAACTGTATTGATTCAAACAAGTACAAGAGACTTCAGTTCAATCCCCAACATGGGTCGTCTTCGCTATAGTGAGAGCCTGGCCTCAAATTATTCAGTGTGTTGGGTATGAATGAGGGAGCTCCATGGCACAGCAGCATCCTTCTCCTGTGTGGTCAAAAGAGAGGCCTGTGGGCAAGGACCACCTGGGGGAGTCTTGGGTTTTTGATTGCATAGTGTCTGTGAGGCTTGATTGTTGTGGCTGACTTGCTTTGTGAGGATGGCTAACCATCTTCTTTTGCCCTTGCTTGCCCCTATGTTCATTGATGTGACACTAACCACAGCCCTCTCTCCATGTAAGCTTGGCGGAGGAAGATGTCTGGGAAAAGTTAAAAACCTAGGAATATCCTGTCAATACAACAATCTGATCACTTGGGAACTTGGTACAGAAGCTGCCCCTCTGGCATTTCTGAACATAAGCAACTTGTGGTCAGTATCTGAGAGGTGGTTGGATCTCTGGGTTCCAGAGTCAGAAGCAGCTGCGCTGCAGCAATACAAAAACATTTCCTATCGTGTTATGCTGTATGGGGTAGCCTATAAGCTGGAGAGAGATCATCTGTTTTTCAGATGAGAGTACTGTACATTGTAAAAGATAACTTCTGTAACAGCTGAAATCCAGATAAATGGCTTCTGACTTGTTAATCTTAATCTATCCAGAAATCCAAGGGAGCAGGAATGGTTTTGTGGAGATACATTAACGTGTTTTCAATATTTTTGATGGTTTACAATCAAAGCTATTCATCCAATTCTACAGGAATCTTAAGGTAGCTCAAATAACAGAGTAACAAAGTGATGCACTGAAAAATGAAAAATTTGAACATGAAATAGAATGAGCCACGTTGAACTCATCTCAAATGTTGGGAATCTCTCTGTCCACATCCTTAGTAAAGTTGTGTGTAGTCTGTGAAGTATGCTTTTCAAGTGTTATCTACAGTATTGTGCATTATATTCATTCACAGAAGGACTGTAGCCCTTGAATGAAAACTCAGATCCTTCCAGTGTGCAAGTCCTTCTGTGTGATGTATCAAATAGCATGTCCTTGCAGAGCTAAATTATTTGTCCTAAACCACACAAGGACTTTGAAAATCTTCAGAATCTCATGACTGTCATAGAAAAGCTTGATTTGACACCAACTTTGTTGTGCAAATAAGTAAATTCTCCAGACATGCTTCTGTCCTTCCTGTAGTAATTTCTCTGTGTCACACTTTCATCTGTTCTTCTAAATATGTTGGCACAAGACTTTTTCTTCATGTTTCTTTGTTATAGGGTAAGACCCCTCGTGACAGGGCTCAGCAAGCTGGTGACCCAGATCTGGCCTCCTACCTGGAGAGTCGACAGAACTACCAAATGGTTCCCCATGAGGATCTGGAGACAGCAGTCTGATGTCTGAAAGCAGTGAAGAGGATCCTTGGAAATAGCAAGGCTGCACCTGAGCACTCGGGCATTGTGTGAGGAAGAAGCTGATGGAATCGACGTGTCTCTCGCTCTCGTGGAAAATATCTGAGGACATGCCACCGGTTTCTAAGGGCTACTGAGTCTTGCCACGGAACAGTTAGGTTCCATAAATTAGCCCATGATGGATGAGGTGGGACACTCAAAGGTCTGTGGAATCCATGGGCCACGGAAATTTACCTTTATTGCTTCCAGCAAGTAGCATGAACTTCTCCCATGTTCATCTGTACAATTTATTAAAAAAAGAAAAACAGAAAAAAAGAGAGAAGTTGGTGTGGGGGAAGCAAACTAACTGGGACATTAAAACACCCAACCAGGCCCTCCTCCATCCCTGCATTTTCCTGCATACTTTTAATTCTCCCATTCATCTCACTTGTCATCAGTTAAATAGTACCTGTTATCTCTGTGTTTTCACAAATGGTCAGGCAGTAGCAAAAAATTTGAGGAGCTCTGGATGCCCTTAGGAAAAAAACATTTTTACCTGCTGTGTTCCCTCCCTTGCTTTCCCCTCAGAAGCTGCTTCCTCAGTGTTCAATCACTGGGGAGTTTTCTCACTTTTGGAGAGGATTCTGCCTATTGCCTTGTTTTCTAGGGTGTGGGACACAGTTAAATTTACAGCAGTAACAAAAACTAACCTCCTCATTGTTGCTGGGTACGTGGTTACGGTATCCTCATAAGACAGGTGTTTGAATGGAAAGGAGTTATATGGGATATACCGCATTGTATGACAGAGCAGAAATCTACCCCTAAGGTTTCTTGCACCACCATTGAGCTTATAACAACTGACTGGTTTTGCTCAGGTTTCAGGCCTATCTAAAAGCTGATAGCTATTTTTTATTTCTGGCAAGATGGGTTTTACGATGGGGAGAGGAAACCTAGAAGGTCATCTGTCAGCCATGAACAAATGAACAAGCACTGCCCTGGTCATACTGGGAATAGGAAAACCTCCTCTGGCTGAGCCGGTAAACTACCTGATTCCCCAAGGGATGTGGAACAAAGTTTTAAAGAGAGGCTCTCCCCCTGGAAAAGGACAGGCAGCAACTCTTTGCCTCATTACTCACTATAGACTTGGAAACTTAAACTTGCTTAGCCACTGTAAAGGCCAGTTGTGTCTACTGTACTCGTCTGTTTTCTGTCTTACCTCAAAGATTAAAACCACAAAAGAAGAAAATGCAGACACACACACAAAATATTCACCTTCAGGTTTTCAATCACTAAAGACAATTCAGCTGCCAGAAATAGCAGAGCTTCCACTTTGCCCAGTTCTTATGAAGATCCTCATGGCCCACTTTTGGTATAATTCTTGCAATAGATTTTTGAATTTTGCTTTGTTGTTTATTTTGAAAGATCCAATGGTGTTTGGTTTCACGTGCATTGCTAGGGGTAGGTCTCCGGTAGATGGTGATCATCAGGATTACATGCAATTTGGAAACCATGGAAATAACTCAGGTCATTATTCAGACAAGTTTTTCTTCCTCAGTAGAAGTTGTAGAAATGAAATGAATGAGATTCCTTCCTTTATCTATCTGTCTTTCTTTCCTCCTTCCTTCCTTCCTTCCTTTCTTCCTTCCTTTCTTCCTTTCTTCCTCCCTCCCTTCTCTCTCTCCTTCTCTCTTTCTTAACAAGAGTGATTGTTGTGGCAGAGAGGGAAGAGCTAAAAATAATATATATATTAATTTTTTTCTGTTTTCAAAAGTTCATTTGATATGAGCAAAATATTTCTTTAGTATTTCTTCCTCTGGAAGGAAACTATATATATTTGTAATCTATAGATCAATGGTGACATGAAATGTATTTTGTCTTATTTTCTATCTTTACTTTACCTTTCTTATTTAAAAAATAAAATATGAAAGCCAAATTCCTTCCCTTGATAATAATCCAGGGGCTTGTGGCGAAGGTGTATATATTAGAACAGAATTTGGCAAATGTTAAAATAAAAAATATCAGAGTATAATTTTGTGTATGTGAAAATTCCATAAGGAAGATCCTCATGCTGTGGTTTCATAGTAGGCCTTGCATCATTTCCCAGCTGTGAGGAAAGACAACACTGTAATATTTCTATATATTTGACTAAAAGTACAAATGATATTAGTATCAGTTGTATCTTTTTGCTGTTTTACTGGCGTGAGAAACAGAGGAAGCTTCAATGATACCAGGGGCTGGATTCTGTCCTGTGCTGAGGCCAGACTGGGGCCTGAGCAGAGGATGCTCAGTAAGCACCTTGCAGCTCCCTCATCCTGAAGTCCCATGAGGAAGGTGGAACAATAATGGCTTGCTCTGATCACAGGTAGCCTCCAGAGGCCATGTGTGAATTATTGTGATGGAACTGGGTCTGGTCCCTCTCCATCCCCAGTAGTCCTCCCTTTGGTGATACATCCCTCATGGCTGGGGGTGTCCACAGCAGGGGCTGGCTCTGGAGCAGCTTGGCAGGAATGGTCAGATTTCCCGAGCGCCTTTGTGCCATTCAGGCTGCCCAAAGGAGCTGGAGCGCACATGAGCGCCTGGCCTGCTTTTTTCCCTGGCAGCTGGAGTGCAATGCTGTGATCAGAGTGAGATGGTCGTGCCTCTGGAAGCTTCCCGCTCTGTGTATGTGGTAGGGGGCAGTTACTGTGTGATGAAAATGAACCCCAGCACTGGAGATAGGACAGGAGCTGGCTGTATGTAGTGCCTTTTAATATTTGAGGTGTCCCAAAGCGCTTCACAAGTAATGCATTAGATACTGGCAATGTATTGTATGTGTATATAGCAGAGCATGTATATTTTTTTCTGTGACGGCTCACACACAGCCAGGGATATCAGACTGTGGTTCACTGAGGAATGGAGTTTGGGGCCAGGATACGGCAGGGTTATTTTCTACTCCTTCCCCAGTGCTATGGGATTCTTAATTTTGGACAGCCACCAGAAGCGAGCAGACTCTGCAGCAGTTAACAGTGACACGTACATATTGAATCTCTTGAGCACTGGGGGTCTAGCCTAGTACAGTACCATTGTGTCTACACTGTGCAGGGCCCAGATTTCAGCGTGCAGCTGGGAGCCCACCTAAATTACATGTAAAACATTTTGATTTACTAAAAGTGTCTGTTCTGTGGCTGTGTCTATTTATGTGTGTATATTGCTATATATATGTATATTTATAAATATCAGTATGCATATATATAGACTTATGCACACTTTTAGAACTGTGCCATTTGAATGACAAGGTTCCTAGGGATGCTCAGCTGCTGAGGTTGCTGGACTGACAAAATGTCATTTTCCATTTTAATTTGTTATTAAAGGGGACCCTTTTCAGTAGAACTGAGGAGCTCCTGAATTGTTCCATTGTACTGGTTTGACTATCTCATTCTGGAGTTAAATGGAGGGAAATAAAATATTTATAATGTTGATAAAATAAACTTACTTTTGTTATTTAATAGCATCAGTTACTTTTATTATTTCACACTTCAAAGCTAGAAATGTATTTCTGTGTTCCAAGGCACGATAGTGTCATACATTTCTCACTAATTATAGCATCGTTCAGTATTGTGAGGTGTGAGTCTGAATGACTCATGTAAGACTGGGCTCCAATGCAAATTTTGCACTGGCTTACAGAATGGGCCTCAGACTCCAGTGGCTCTTTCACCATTTCACATGATGTCTTGTCCATGGTTTCACACTTTAAAATGTTTGTAGTTGTTTTTACTGACACCCGTCACCTTTGCTTTTCCCCAGCAGCAGTGGAATTGCTCAGTCTCAACTCATGATGCTGTAGCCTGGATTCTGACTACATGAGATGTCCCCTGCTACATGAGGACTGTCATATAGAAGCACCATAGGCATAAAGAAAATAGAACAAAAATGATGTTTTGTTGCCATTGATCTTCCCAGTTGTATTTGCAGAGCCGAAGCTGTTGTGGATGAATAGATATTTTTTTTTTTTTCCTGGTTGTATGGCATTGGAAGATTTGTTTTAGCAGTATTTTATGTCCTCTTTTGCTCATTTTTGTCTTTGTTTTTGCTGTGACTGTGACATGCATGGTAATGAAAATCACTAAAGCAACCTCACCTGGAAGGTAGCTATTTTCCTTTCAGCCATCCCAGATGCCTCCTGTGGGGTGCGTTTATGTGCTGACCCTTCCAGTTTGTTAAAAACCTGTGGAGAAGATCTGACTCTAGGCAAAAGCTATGAAATGGGCAAGGTACATCGGTAGCCTTAAGCTTGCAGGTGTTTAATGGTCCTCAAGAAATTTATGGATATGCTGGAAATATGGATTGCCTTGAAAACACTCTGCAGTTCCTCGTGCAGATCCATCTGAGGTATGGCAGATCCATTCTTTCCCCCATTTTTTTGCTTCCTTTGCATCAGGCTAACATCCACAGAGGAGTACTTTGTAAGAATGTTTTTTTACCTTCTGTATAAGAGCTGTTCTGCCATGTTGAAAGTAACATATCTTTCTCCATTATATCTGTCCTTTTTCATTCATTAGATAGTATTTCCTCCCTTTATTTTCCTCACTGAATCTAAGCCAAAACAACATTAGGTTGTTTGCTTCCTAATTATTCTAAAGTATCAAATGTGAGTATCTTCAGTTATTTCAGCAGTCCTTAATACAGCTTATCATAAATGTGTGCCTTTCTGGATGCCTGTGAAGCTACAGGACATTGTATTACAGGGTTCACTGTGGTGGTACTCATCTTTCATTTTGCTTTCTTAGCAACAAAGCAGGCAACTATTTTTCTTAGTAATGGATAGCTGCAGCTTTTAAATCCCAGGAGCTGCCTGCCAAGATCAGTTGATTGCAATGGAGACAGTAATGTGCCAAAAGTGACTTGCCAGCATATTGATGAAGACCAGAATTTTATGCGGAGGATGGGTCTTGAGCTTCAGTGCTTTAACTCCCTTTGGAAGTGCAAGAGGCAGCGCACGGCTGCACTGTGGAAATGCTTCAAGGGAAGTTATAACCCAGCCCCGCACCCAACACGCGGGACGAGCAGAATATATAGGGGGGCCAGCGCGTCCCAGCCCTTGCTGAGGCGTTACCAGTGCCAATGGACTGCATCAGCTTGGCTTAGGCTGCCCGAAAGTAGGTTAAGTACCTCAGAGGCTTCTCACTTCCAATTCTCTTTAAAAGCAGGCTTGGGAGGGATGAACTACCCAGCAGTCAAAGCAGTGACCGTGGCTGAGTGTTCTCCAAGTTGTGCCATGGCACAACGCTTCTCCCGACTGCCTTACCCGAGGCCCTCTGCAGGTACCAGGGCCCAGGGATCTCCCCGTCTCTCCCCACCACACTTCCAGCACCGCTGCCCAGGCCAGTGCTCGCAGAAGGCAGCGTTCTCTTGTCCCCTGTACTTGTGCGCTGGAGCAATGCCCCCTGCCTTGGCCAAGGGATTTCCTGGCCTGCATATGGTGCCGCTGCTGCAAAGGGGGAAAATTCCTCCCTCAGGCCTTGATCATGCCAGTAAATTCATTGCATTTGACTTCAGTGATTAGGCAGGCTTAGAGCTGAATAACCTTACTGTATTCAGCCCTCAGAGTGCATCTTGTCTCCTGCCTTATTTATAAGGTGCCACATTCCAGTCTCAGCTGCAGTTTCTTGTTTCCCAGATTTTTTTTTTTTTTAAGACAATCTATCCTATGCAGTACACATGTATTCAGTTACCTAGGGAGTGAGGAAGACAAGCAGCCTGTTTTAAGAACTCCTCATTCTGATGTAGGACATCTTCTAAGAAGTCTAAGCAGGGGGATGCCTTGCAACAAAAGCATTTGTTTCAACACAAACAGATCTATAATTCTGGAAAGAATTTTATGCTTAGCCCTTTAAAAGCATTCAGCTTATGATCCTGCCTTCCTTATGTGGAGGAGATTTTGGGAATCTAAGGCAGCAGTGATTCTCTTGACACACACGTACAAGAAGGTGAATATCCGAGAGAGCAAATGACAGACTATCTTCAGAAAATGGCTTATATTATTTTGCCCTCATCTACTAGAAACAGAACCCTGATTTGGGAATGCTATTTCAGAGTTCCCAAGTACGCTAACAGCTCCAGATTTCACATACAAAGTATATAGAAGCTGTAGCAATTTGACATGCAAGAAATAAGCACTATTTGTTTTAGCAATATAGTACTACATATGCAATTGCTTCATCCAGACCAGCCTCCTTTTGCCGGCGAAGTGTAACACCTGGCTCTTCAATTAGTCCCTGTCTAGGAGGATGCTTGATGTGTAACCTACCACTCAGCAAAGTGTGCGTGGTGGCAATCCGGTGCTCCATTATGACAAGTGCTTCAGCAATTAGCTAACTACTAATTCATGAACCATAGCAGCAACTCATTTCTTAGCCTTACCCTTTATTTTAATGAGAAAAATAGCCTTCTGGTTCCAACTGTCTTAGTGATCTTCAATTATCACTTTTTTCCTCAGCCAGTGACCAAGCAGAGGGAGAAGGCTGTCCCTGTTCCTATTTCCTAGGTATTCAGCAATGCAGGTCCTGTCTAAGAACTGTAGGAACTGGTTAGGTTTGTAGCTATGCAGGAGAAGCTCAAGATCTTTAGCTTGATTCAACAGACATGAACAATTTCTACTAGGATAATTCAGCTCTAATGGATAGTCCACCTTTTCTAGGACTTCTTCTTTTTCTCTTTTTTCTTTTTTCTTTTTTTTTCTTTTTTTTTTCTTTTTTTTTCTTCTTTCTTCTTTTTTCTTTTTTTCTTTTTTCTTTTTTTCTTTTTTCTTTTTTCTTTTTTTCTTTTTTCTTTTTTTCTTTTTTCTTTTTTTCTTTTTTCTTTTTTCTTTTGTTTTTCTTTTTTGTTTTTCCTGTATGATATTCACACAGACAATGAAAGAAGGCAAGAGTAGAAAAG
The DNA here is from genome assembly GCA_013399115.1 of Anseranas semipalmata. NCBI lineage: Eukaryota > Metazoa > Chordata > Aves > Anseriformes > Anseranatidae > Anseranas > Anseranas semipalmata. Next base: position 1,198,453 of record VXAA01004389.1, on the reverse strand, counting down.
TAAAGCTTAGCTGGACCCCGGGAATGGGGACCCTACAAAAAGGATTCCATAAACATGGCTATTTTCTGGGCAGACAGTTGCAATGCTAGCTGTTGATCACCGTAATGAGTAATTTTGCACCATAATTAGATATATCTGCTTTTAATAATGTGAGATGGGTCCATTTCTTCTCCAAGCTCACTGCTCTCCGTATTTATGTCATCCATATGCAGGGGACACCTCGTTCCTGCCCCCACTGGGATCACCACACGGGCTGCTGGGGCTTACCATTCTGTTTGCACATCTTGAGGCCTCATGAAGTGAGACAAGCCCTAAGTTATGCATGGCACCTCTCCCTGCTCCCTAGCCATACCAGAGGTTTTTATTCCAAATTAATGTACAGAAGACCACATCAAAAGACATGATTGCTATAGGCCATAAAGCAAATTACTGTCTTCTCCTGTCCCCCATTTCAGACCTCTTCCCAGAACCAGGTTTTTTTCTTGATCAGAATGGGAGAACTGTTGTTGATAGGTTTGTTTTAATAGGAGTGGGGTGCAGCTGTGCATTGTTTTCTCCTGTGGTCTTGCCACTACTGTAATAGTGTCCCTATCTCCATGGCACGTGGGAGCACTGCATTCATGTCAAAGCTAAGAAAAGAAGTGAGCTTGCTGGCAGCTAATAGCAGGAAGGAAATGGAACATAATTTTATTTAAATTTGATTTAAAATCATCTTGAATGCTCTGCTTTTCCTTCCCCCCCTTTTTTTTCTTTGTCCTTTTCAGTCCTTTTTCACTGGTCTACACTGTTTGGTCACTGCTTTTTTCCTTATCTCACGTTACCTTGATTTTTGACTGCAAAGGTCAAAACCCTGCTCAGTTGTTTGCCTCTGGGACACTTCTGCTTGACCAGCGTCACAGACGGCTGGATGTCCTCTGACCACACCCAGCCATGGGGAGGAATATTAAAATTCTGCTGTACCAGCAGTGAGTTGGACATGCACCACTAAAGGCACCTCTGAGGGTAACTGTAATGTATCAGGATCAAGCAGATGGGAAGCGTGATGGACTTGGGTATTTCACACCTGAGGAGTTGATTATGACCTTTCCAGACTTAGTTTTAATATCAATAGGGGAAAAAAAAGTCTTTTTTTTTTTTTTTTTTCTGTCTACTGTTATGTTCCTTCTCTCTACCATTTTTCTGTTAAATAATCTTTGCCCGGGCAAATGTGACCATACTGCTCTGTGACGTGCTTGCAAGAAGTGGCAGCTGCTTCCAATTGGCGCGAGTGTGCTGGTCTCTGGTGTGAAATGGCTGGCCTTGCTGCCGCACTGTTTTCTGCTCAGCTTGCATCTCAGAAAAATCACAGGGAGATGGCAGAGGCTTATCAGTTTTTTTGTTCCGTTTACATGTCACCGCAGAGTGATTCTCTTCCATCTGCCTCCTTTGATCACACAACAGCTTTGGGAGAAAAGAAAATAAGTGGTTGAGCCTTCAAAGCACTGAGCAGCCCTTGGGAGCTTTGCCTCCCTCCAGCTTAGTGCTGCATCTCACAGATCTAGGGAAAAGGAAAGGGGGTGGCTTATTGTGCAGAAAAATCCATATATCACCTTACTGGCAAAAGCAGCGCCTCTTTGGAGGCTACATATTCCAAGCACCCTGCCACGAGCCAGGCAGAATGTAAAATACATATGGACATTGGTAAGCCTGTAGGAGCTGCCTTCCTTTCTTAAGGGCTCTTCCAAGCTCTTTTCATCAAGCGTGTTTCTCTTCCTAGTGCTGTGGCAGGGGAGCAGCCCCAGTGGTGGTGGGGTTCCTACCTGTTTCTTCTCACAGCAGCTAGCACTGCCCTGCCCTTTGCAGCAGGTGCCATCCAGCTGCCCTCATGCTATGGGTCGCATATGCTCCATGTCCTGCAACTCTACCGGAAGGCAAAATAATCAAGGGTTAAAATCCCTTCCCAAATGGGCCTGGGAGTTGCTAGCCTTGGCCACTGGCCCGCAAGGGTGCAGTGCACTGGGGAGGGGAATGGGGAGTGTGGCTGCCAGCATCTCTCTGTAGATAGCTCTGCAAGGTGAAGCATGCTTTCACAGTGGGAAATGAAGGTTATTTTTCTTCTGTCTGTATTATTTTATGCTATAATCCCTGTGCCAGTCATTTTGGATGCAGCTGGCTTTTTGGAAACAGGAGGCTGTTGAATGATTTTGGAAAGTCTAGAAAATTATATAACTGAGGACTTGTGTTCTGCATCTCCCACGCAAACCTTCTGGCAGTCCGTGGAGGTTTCAGTGTCCTCTCTGAGTCAGTGAGCAGAACATTTTGCTACAAACTACAGGCCTTCCTCCGTGCCACTGTTATTGCTACTTTGCTTCTGCACAGCTTTTACAACAGCTATGGCTTTGTAGCCTCTCACTGGGAATAACCATGATGCGTTCTGGGGAAAGATCATTTTCTTATGGGCATAAATACTCATCAAGCTGCAAGTGTGTGCTAATGAAAATGCAATGTGCGTAAGGGCAGGAGATGGTTTATGAGGCTGTCACTGCTAGCTCAGTGGGGATTTATTCTGAGCAAGAACCAACCTCTTATTTTATTACAAAACATAAAGGTTATACAAAAAATGATCGCTATGTTTGATGATATGCTTCTGTCTTATGGTAGTTTACAAGTCTAACCGCGTGTCACATGATTGTGTCACAGCACAGGGAAACACTTGCTGTGTGTGTTAATTAATTAACATACCTCTCCAGAGGTACTGTGGTTAAAGGAATAAGGCAGAGGGTAACAAATCAAGGGGCTGAGGTTTTATTCTTGCCATTGTCATTGAGTCTGTGTTGGACAAGTCATTTAACCTTGCTGTGCCTCGGTTTCCTTATCTGTAAATGGGAATGATATCACCCTCCCCTCCCCAACCACACACATGGGTAAGGTGCTTTGCTTTGCATGGCCAAAAATTTCTCTATATTAACCATTCATCAGTTTCTCATTAGGCCTTGTAATGTTTCTCCCACTTAATATCCTGCGTCCTTGGGAGCCATTTCCTGAAGGAAGGTGTGAGTAACTCTGTCCCATGTTTTTTAGTTGAATTGACTTAAATTCAGATAGTAAAGAGTGCTGGAAGATTGCAAGTTTCTGATGAGCTAGTTTGCACTTCTTATGATTGATTTCCATGTTTGAACTATCTTGTCTTAAATTTTTCTATCTCAGGTGACATTTCTAGTGAATAAAAGCATTCAGGTGGTTGCCCTCCCTCCAGAGGATAATATTTTGCTGAATTTTAGAGCAGTTATACACCATCATACTGAGTTCATTGAGCATAGTGTTTCATCTGGGAGGGCCTGTCTCAGAAAATACCTCTCTCTGTTGCCTCTGTTCTACCATGGAGGTAACACAGTAGCTTTTCCAATGGCCCAAAAATCACCACGGAGTTCTGTTGATGCAAAATGTTTCTGGGGAAGGAAGCCAAACATCTGAGGAAGAAGACTCTTCATGCTGGCATCTGCTCTGGCCACTGGGCAAGTGAGATGTGAAAACTGATGAACAAGGACAAGAGTTAGTGAAGAGCTGGAGAGCTGGGGATGTCACCTGCAAAAAGGAACATGGCTAAGACAGTGGTTTATCAAAGAAGGAGTTGGGGTCAGGTGGGATGCTGATGAACAGGCTCATAATGGAAGGGCTGTTTCTGTCTGGCTATACGGTGGATACTCACTTACTGCTTCCTGGAGGTGGTACAGGAAGGATAAAGAACAGATCCTGACGTCCTAAATTCACTCCAGGTGAACCAACATGTGACAGAGGTCAGAATCTGGACCACTCCATAATGTGTTTAGTCCCCTGAATAGAACAGTAAAGCCAAATAATAAATGCGTATATTCAGCCAACATTTCATGGGCATCCAGAGTTCCAAGTATTTGTACATATCCTATTTTCTGAACCTACATCTGTTCCAGGAGTTGTAATAACATCACAAAGGGCTCTTTTATGCTGTCTGACCCCATGCATAATGCCCCGGCTCTGTGTGTCATGGGCTGCCAGCTGGCAGAAGGAATCCGAGGCACGCAGCAGCACCCACGAAATGAAGCTACATTTAACAGAGAATTAGGGTCCAGGTAATCGGCAGTGAAGGGGGACAAGGGAAGGGGGATTTTTTTTTTTTTTTAAGCAAATTAAGAAAGTATTTTCTTTCCTGATTTTCTTGCATTTCCTATTTATACGAAGTATCTTGATCACTGTGTTGCTAAACAAGGAGATTTTAAACAGGGGGAAGGAGAAAATCTGTATACAGTGAAAGAGCTGGTTACTGTTCCTTTTGGACACTTTTTCTGTATTGTGACTTATGTGGAAATGTGCAGAATAAAAGCGAAGAAGCGCATGCCGTGGCTGGGCTGAGTTTCCTTGTGTTATTTGCCGGTGGAGCTGGGCTGCTGCTTCTGGCAGAGCTGTAGAACTGGTGTGACTCAAAAGCTGTGAGGAACTAGGGGGAGTGGAGGAAAGGGATGCAAAGGTCAAAATTCTGCATGTGTGTGCTGTGGTGGGGGAGTGAGTGGGAAGGGGGTGTTAGGCCTTTGGATAGGCCAGCTTCAGACTTGTGGTAACAAAAAATATTTACACGTATTTCTGTGTAAATCTTCGTGGTCCCTTAGCATGCTCAAACTGTTAGCAGGAGAGGTCCAGCAGAGATCAGCAGGACTGTCACATAGGCAGATAGGTCACCTCAGGGCTATATCTATGCTTCTCAAGAGCATTTTGCCAGCATACCCTCCAATTCACTCCCAATTTGGCTTAGGTTCTTAGTTTAACACTGTTCCGGACTAACTCATGAGCATGTAATGGCACTGCTTGTTTCTGCCCAGCTGCGCAACATGGTACTTCCCAGCAGTTCCCTTGTCGCTGCTCTCCCATCCTGAAGTCATATTCCTGAATTATTTTGTGATGTTTCCTCTGCCCCGTCTCCCTGGGGCAGTACCGGCCACAAAAGCACCTCCCTCACACATGGTGCTGGCTCCCGCCTCCACCCTGAGCCCTTTGATGCTCGCCGCTGCTGCCAGCAGCCAGCTGTGTACTCGTCTCTTTTAAAGGATATCTTAAACGCCCTTTTCCTGCTGTCTCAGACAGCCTAAGAATATTATTATTAATAATAATAGTGCTAAAAAGACTAGCTGTTTTGCCTGTACAGGGCTGGCTGGAGCGGCTGAGGATTTAGTCTGGTTGTGAGTTACACTGGGCCTGTCTGCACAGCAAGAAAGCACTACCAAGCACAGCTCTGATGTTTAAAAGTGCTGCAGTACAAAGCACTAGCTCCTCTCTGGGGTACTTTGCAGGAGCAAGCTGCACCAAATGGCTGCCCAGCTACTCTCTGGGAATGCCTGTGGAGAACTGGTGCTTTCTGATGTGCTCAGAGCTGCCCTCACAGCAACATCTGGAGGTGTGCCACCACCTGCAGGCAGAGCTGCTTGATATGTGCCTCTAAAAAATGACAGCACAGCTTTACATCCTCCCGATTTTGCACCCCAAATTCTTGAATCTCTGTGGCCTTGCACACGTATGTAGCTCTGAAGAGAGTCCAACTCTTGCTTCACTCATCCATTGTAATTTGCCCTTGTTCCTCATCAGTTCAGCTATTTTAGCTCCTTCAGAGCTGGTTTCTAGCCAACTTGCCCTAAAAATTTTTAATAAAGCTGGTGAAATTCATATATATGTGTATCCATATAAATATACACACACATATATAAGTATCTTTCTCATGCACTTTCTTAAGTGCGGAATTCCCTCTTTCATGTAACCTTCCTTTAAGTCTGAAATGTAATAATTTTTAACTGTTTCTTTAAAAATCTAAGCCTTTCATAGTAGGAATGCAACTACAATGGGAAAAAAAAAAAAAAGCCATTCTCAGGAGAAAAAAGAAAAGAATCCTGACGGGAATCATTTGCTTTGGGAAAACACCACCACCACAAAAGCAGCAACAAAAAAAAACCCCTCCCTACAGTTTCACATCAGCCAAGTGACTTCAGTATTTCCCTGCAGTTAAACTGCAGTTCTCTCTCACAAGGGATCTTTTAAACTAGGAAGTGAAGTTGGTAAGAGATGTTGCCAAGGTTGTTAAGTTTAAAAATGGGTAAATATTGGAAGTGGTCCCATAATTTCAAGGTGTTAGGTCTCATATTTTCATGTTCAAGTGTTGATATCGATACACGAGTGTTACATTTGCAGCCATATTAGTTCACAGCAGGCATACCACAGGGCAGGGGAACTTTCAGAGCTGCTGCCTTTCTTCTGCCCCATCCATCTATAATCTTATGTGGCACTAGGTGCATGTGTGTGTTTGTCAGGGACAGACTGTATGTGACAAGTGGAATTAAACTACAGGTGTGCCAATTGCAAGGTACCTAACAGAGAAATTCAAAAAACAAAAAACAAACAAACAAAACAAAAAACAGGGACGAGGGGTGCTGCTGCTCTCTTTCATTAAGGCAAGCAATCCTGCAGAATCCTGTGAATCCCAAGGCCCAGAAAAATAAAGATTTTGTATCGCATGGATCTGAAACAGGAGCTACCCACTGGGACTTAAACTCAGATGGACAATCTGTAACTTGATAGGAAACCAGGTGAAGCACGGCCTGCTTAATATCTGTAATCAATTTGCTATCTAACGAGGGAGTTAACAAAAATCAGTAGCAGTGAGTGGCAGAGGAACCTTTGTCTGCAGCCTTATCTGTTCTGCATTTGCCACCAAATCATCTAATTGCTTGACAGGGAACTGTATGGGGTAATTCACTGTCATTTGAGAGGTTTTGGCTTTGGGATGCAGTGTTCTGCAGAAGTTACAGGAAAGTAGAAGGCCTCTCACTGAAGGGTGGGTGTAGATCAATTTAGGTGGATATTTCTTTCATGCTGGACAACAGGTTGAGGACATATGGTAGTTGGAAGGTTATTATTGTTTGTTTGTTTGTTACAGGTGATAGGAGAATGAAGAAGAGGTTTAAAAATGAAATAGATTAAAAAGGTAGCTCTGAATGGTATTTTGGCTACTGTAGCCCCATCTAGCCTGAACAAGACAAACAAAGCTCTTGTGTGATTCAGACTAATATTTTGTGTCTAAAATTTGGTGGTTTTGTTGCTGACATAATTAGCCAGCAGCCTGAGGATTGTGTTCTCTACGAATAGGGTGTGATTACCTGCATACTTCTGTTAATGCATGCATGTATCACATCCATTTCTTCGCCGGCAGAACTAATGATATTCTAACAAACACTGGTCTTTCTTATTCCGTGTATGATTGTATATTTAGCTCCAGGAGTATCTGCATTTTGCTAATGGGTCTCAGTATCTTCCCTTCTAAGTAGGTAATAGTGGGTTGCAAGGCACCACATACTTTTGAGAGTCATTATTCTGGCTGTTTTCTCTTTCCCCTTGTTTCTCCCTTCTGCCTTGCACCATATGTAAGATGGAAGAACAAATATAATCAGTTGTGTCCAACTGAGTGAGGTGATAGAAGAATAAGGGGTCACTGAGTAACCAACAGTTTCTCAGTGCAATACAGCTATTAAAAGTTCTCTGTAGTCTTTTCAGTTGCTTGAGCTTTTAATTTGCAGTTGTGCATCACCTAATGTTGCAGTGAGGGACAGAAAATTTGGTATATGCTCACAGATATAACCAAAATTAATGTTACAGCAAACCACTAGACAGCTTGTAGATTGTAGATTTAAGCTTGTAGACAGAAATGAATGTCTCCTAATATAAAACCATATGAGCAGAATGTCTGTAGCTGCATGAGTGCATGACTCTACAAGTCACCCTGAAATTCTTACTCTATTTTGGGGAGAATCATAGAATATTCTGAGTTGGAGGGGACACACAAATCCAAAAAGGTTATATCTACTGGCTTCCCTTAGTCGACTAGATGGGTAACCTTGTCATAAAAGGAAATTAAGTTAAATTAGAAGGAAAGGGTTAGATCCCACTGGGTGACTGATTGCATTCACAATTTGTTTTTGCTATTCCTTGGTATCTCACATCAGCAATTGGCTTAACTGCACCTCCTGTTTAATCTGAGAGATAGGTTAACTGCACACAGATCTGTGAGCCTGCTGAACCCAAGATGGATGTGGGAGTCACCATGAGTAACCTCCAGCAAGATGGCTTTAGGAGCTGTAGCAAGCTGTCTGGATCCTTGAGCTGCAGTTTGACAATGTGCAGACATTCATGACAAACCTGTCTGCTTATTAAAATGCACTGAATTTCTCCTGCAGTGAAATATAACCACAGGCTAATTTAGGTTGGGTTGGACATCTGGTCCAACTCCACACTCAAACCAGGGTCAGCTTTGAAAGTTAGGTCAGAGTGCTCAGGGTCATATCGTTGTTTAGGACCCTTATTTAGATCAAGGCTTTCCTTGGTGTTATATAAAAACGGAAAGCAAAAAGGGGGGGGGGGGGGGGGGGAAGTACTTGCTGTGAAGAACTGGGATCATGAATTGACAAATGGGCTGTTATTGCCCCCACTTTGGTAATATGAGGCAACACTAAATGTATGTGACTTGCCAAATCAGGAACTGAAAACACCACAGCCAGCTAAAGAGAGGTTTCTTTCATTTACTCAAAGGCACCCAGGAAACCACTGCTAGAAAAAAGAGCAGAACTGCAAGTCCCCTGGCTCCCACTTCTTTAACCTCACATCTAGCAAATTTTATTGCGCTGTATGTCTCCTATTGAATTTTCTAGTTTCTGCAGTGTCCCTTGTGCTGAGGTTTGTTCCCTGAACTTATGCACTTTGTTTTGTCTTTTTTTTTTTTTTCTTCCCTGTAGCTAAAAGTTGCATCCCTATTGTGCAGAAAATAGGAAACAGATTTGTTCTTCTCCAATCTGTTGGGCCTGTAAGTGGGAAACTAGGAGAAGGAGGGGACAGCCTGCAGCCCTGCCACATTCTTTCCATTGATACGCATTTACACTAGGCAAAATTCTGATTCTGAGCCCCTAAAACAATAGATATGGGAATATTTTCTGTTTTTTTGTTTTGTTTTGTTTTTCTTCTGTCCCTTTTAAAGGGAGCATAGTGTTTAAAAGCACTACAGAGCCTGGTCTGGGTCTGGTGTTCTCTGTTGGTCCATAGAATAAGATGGAGTTGCTTACCCCACAAGTTCAAACACTAGCCTACCAGCCAACAATAACAACAAAATGGTTCTATCTCAGTGTGAGCTGAGCACAACAGTTAAAAAATGATCTGCTCCGGGGTACAGCTGTGTTCATGCTTACCTTACTGTGGCCTTGGAGAAGCAGTCTGCTTGACTGGAAGAAGCAAAAGCAATTTCCAGACAAGCAGGTAAGTAATTCCTCATCTTTCTGCCACAAGGGTATCAGGTGTAGGTTTCTGTGCATGACACCACTCCACCTAACACTGTAGATACAGTTTGGCAATCTGACTCAGGTCTCAGCCACCTGAGCCAGCAGTCATTTGTTCAGTCACCAGCATTTACTTGCCTAACCATAAAATAAAGAAGTCTAATGAGAAGTCTAATGAGGTCTGGTATAGCCACAAGTCAAAAGAGCAAGCCGTGCTACTGCTGTTTGTCATGGGATGGGAGCAGGCACAAAGTATGGATTGAAACTGGTGTTAGGGAGAATCCTGTTGGTGTCCTACACATATACACACACACACAAGTTAGCATCCAGAGGCTTGAACTTAGTATTTATTTCATTTACTAATTCAAAGATAAGTAAATGCTGGATTTATCTTTTCTTAACCATCAGTTTTGCCACCAGTATACAGACGAAAATAATATTGATGAATCTTTAGATTCTCAGATGAAATGTTCTACAATTATTAATAAGAATTAGATAAAAGTAATTATGCTTAAGCTAGAGCTACTGTTCTGTCTTCTTTTTTTTTTTTCATTTACTTCAATCTATCAAGCTCTTGAAATAAATATACCCATTCTTAGTTGTAGTCCCAAAGTACTAATTAAAAAAATAAATAATCTGCCATTGTCTATAAAGAAACAAACCTTGAACAGAAGTGACTAACTTACTCTGCTTTATATGCTAATTTAAGAAATGCATTCCAGAAGTCATAATCCAAAATTTGGCAATGGAATGAAGTTCAGAAATAGAAGTTCAGTCTTACCCCACATCTTAAATATTAATGAGATGTAGGAAACAAGACCTCATCAAGTTGGAAGACATTTGGTTAACGACTTTTACAGTTATGAATGTTACAGTTTTCACGATATTGGTCAAGTAATTCTGCACACAAGGAACAGGAAATCACTTTCCATTTTCTTTACTTTGTGTTCATTTTTCAGACAGCTTGAGTTTAGCAGTGATCTGGATTCTGAAGTGGCTCCAGATACAATGCTCTTCCTGTTCTCAACTGTCCCCCCAAAAAAGGCACCTGAATTTTAAAATGGTATTGCTGGCCTTTCTCAAATTCCATTCAATAATCTTAGTGGATGAGATTTGAATTTTGAAAAGTTGTAGTCAGAGAATTTAAATCAATAGCAGTTTTGTGACAGCTTGGATGATAGCATGACTTCAGTGAGTCTGCGTAGTTGTGATCTTGAAGTACTCTGAACACATTCTTATCCCAGCCCAAGAAGGTGTAAATTCCAATGAATTTCCACTGTATTTTTTTTTCTTTAATAATAGTAAACCCAGCAGAACTTACCTTAAGCCTCTTTCCTAGACCAATTTTTCTAGCAAAGTGTTAGGCAATTTTTCTGACTCACTTATGCAGCTGGCTTATTATGTCAATGGGGAAAATCAGAGGTGAGAATAGCACCATGGTGAGGAGAGTTTGAATGCATGTCTGTGTACTCTGCCTATAGTATGATGTGGGCATTCCTTACAAAATGAAGCTGTGTTAGGCTGCAGAGAAAACTCCAGCTGTGAAGGTTCGTGTTGGATTGAATAAAAATATTATTCCTGTTAATAAACCAGGTCTCCATGAAGGATGATTTTTTCCTGGCCAGACCTGGTAGTGTATCAGTTTGCAGGGACCTCTCCCATCTTCACTTTTCAATTTCATGAATAATAAAAAAACACAGAAAACACACTTGCTAAACAAGTTCATAAATTCCCAGCACTTCTTTCATCATCAGAATAACCAGGGGAAAAACACTATATAAAGAGCATTGAATTACACTTGTGACCTGGTCCTATGACTATGCTTCAAAATTAGGTGTCTCAGTTTTTTGACCAACATTGTAGGAACAATTTGAGACTTATAGGGAGTATCATTTTACAACATTCCAAAACAATATTTCAACCAAAAAATGAATAGTACCTATAGATGCTAGAGTAAAGACAGGCAAGCCAACAATGAAAGTGTTCCTCATTTCCTATCTGAGACAGCTGAAACAAAACAGATGTCACACACACAAACACACCCCAAAAATTAATCAAAATCTAAAATATATTAATAAACAAAGAGTTTAGGCAACAACAATGCTGCAGGGTCATTGACCCGTACAAGCTCCTTGTTGAAGCCTCGTGTTTTCTACTTCCTAAAAACAAATGATGGAGGAAATGTAACTAGGCAAATTATACCAGGAGCATGGACATTTTTTAAATATTGTGAACATTTCATTAAATATCATACTGCCTTCAGGCAGCTAACAGTGGTTCCCATCACAAATCTTGTTTTGTTACTGCTTTCAACTCCTTGACAATGGTGCAATTTCTAAATATGCATTATTTACACTGTCTTAATAGGATCTTATTAGCATCATTCAGACAAAGAGAAGGATGCAGTATATTTAAAGAGAGTGGGGAAGAATGCTAAGAGCGTAGAGATACAGAAAGGGAGAAGGAGCTCAATATGACTGTTTGGAAAGATCTACTTTGCTATATCATAGTGTTTAGCTTGAATATTAGAAAAAGGAATAGCCTGGGGAGGCAAAAACAATTCTGAAGAGCTTTAAGTAGAAGTATACGCAATCTCTTATAGTGTTGAAAAGCAAATTGAAAAAAAAAAAAAGAATATTGCTATCGAGGTACAACTTCATCTATCCTCTTAGGTTCTGCAAACCTATTAATATCACTTCATCAATAATGTATTATACTAATTATCATTAATACTAAAAATAAGACAAAAGGGACTACAGATCTTAGCTAAGATTGCGTTCCTTTGCTTTAAGCATTGCATATATAACACTAAAAGGTTGCAGGGTCATCAAAAGTTATAAAGTCCCTGATGGATTTCAGAAGACTGAGTATGAGACCCTACTTCATATCCATTTCTCAGTAGTAACAATGCGCCCAAAGACAAATACAGCTGTAGATTTTGTACAGTTACCCAGGTTGTTCCTGCTCCTTGAAGTAGAACCAAAAATGTTTGATCAGCCGCACCTCCTTTTCAAATCTCCATAGTTTCACTCCAAAAATGACTGGTATGGACAAAATGATTACTGGAAATAACTATAGTAGTTTTGTCAAAATGAGCCTAAAATCGGGATCTTTTGAGTGATGTCAGAATTTATTCTACACAGGACGATACCTTCCCTGTGTTCTACCCCATTCCAATTCCTGATGTGCAGAAGGAACCACTGAAGTAAAGAATATGCTGGAGGAGAAACCAGAAGAAACCAATATGGAATGTAGGTATGGTTATTTTGTTAAGTCTTTCTCACCATATTGACAGTTCAGATTTAAAAATGTGAAAAAAAGAAAGTCTTTCAAATTTTAATGTTTATATGTTTATCATATTATATTACATTGCACTACATTATATATGTTTATACTAAATATGTTATATGTATATCCATATGTACATATGTTATAGATTTAAACACATATATTCTGAACTTCTTAATTAACTTTGGAATTTTTAACAGCCTTTTAACATTTATATTTTCAAGCTTTTCCCTTAAATGTGGGAGTGGAAGAACCAGGACTTTCTCTCCATTGTTTGCTTGTTCACTTTTTGCTGTTGAAAAATACATGTCTAATACAATCACATAGTGTTGGGAACTAGGTCTTTGGGGAAAAGCACATTTCATTTAGCCACAGTAGTCCTCATACTTTGACATCAATATGAAATTTTTAATGTGGATGTTAAAGAGTTTTAATGTGTTCATTTTTTTTTTTAACAAGCAGGTCTAAGTCTATGGATGATGATGCCATGTTTTGTTAAACTCCTGAGCGTGAAAACCTAGATCAAGCTGACATTCAAGCCAACAGCATCCCACAGGAGTTTCCATCAAAGATGTATTGTGCTTTATGAGGGCCATGCAACTGGCTCAAATCTCAAGCAAGAAATTGCCAGTAAGTTAAGAACAGATGTACCTAATTTTGTTCTTACAGGGGAAAATCATGGCCATTATATTAACTAATACAGTATGCACATGTGCAAGATAATGCTGTTTGTCTTCCAGTTTCTATGTTTCCGACAATAGACCTTTATGTTGGTTACTCATTATGTGTGTGTCTATGTCTATACATTACATGTCTCCTAAATTTTCCATTTTGCCATATTTATTTCTAAAATGGTAGCATGGAAAGGGTACAACTTAACCTTAAAATGACTTCACTTTTTATTTTATTCTCTTATGAAAATATCTAGCTAGCAAGCTGTCACTTGAATAGCCTTGCAACCCCATCATCCTCAGCAGCAACCATTTTTAGGGCCTCAGTTTTATTATGTCGTACTTTATGGATGAGTTGCTGCTACTTTACTGTTAGTTTCAGTCCTGTACAGGCTTGACTTTACTCCAGTGAGTGCTACTAGCTAAAGTGAAGACAGAAACATCTGATAGTATATGCAAGCTTTTGCTATATCCATTGAAATAGCAAGATGATGAGCTAAACTGAACTGAGGCTGAGCCACTATAGTCTTGGAAGATATTTGTGGCAGAATAAACATACCAGCTATAAAGCAGTCTTGGTAATGGTATTTCTGAGCATGTTTCATAATTACTTGTCAATATTAAATTCTCAGTGTTGCTTTTATTGCTGTGATTTCACTAGAATTCATAATCAAGAACTTAGCTGTCTGTTTGACACTTGCACTGAAGGAGAACATCTCATCATTTGATTGCACGTAAGGAAAACTTTTCAAAGCCACTTATGTCTTTAAATGTGAAGTTTAGCATAATCATAATTACACAGGTGAACCCTTTACAAATTGACAAACAAATCATTTTAAAAGGTAAGAGAACATTTTTATAAGCGGAATTTCTTCTTTGTTCATACATTCAGCTCAGAGTTGTGCTCTTTTCATCATGCTGTAAATTCAGGGAGTGTCCTAATGGTAGCTCCCACAGAAGGAGTAATTAATTTTTAAAGGAATATATTAAGAAATATTTCTTTAAATTGTATAAACATTAGAATGAAATGGTACTAATTGTATACATCAAAATTTGGTTACCCTAGGTTTTAACAGGAAAATGATTGCATGTTATGACTGGGCTTATAGGCAAAAGATTAGAACAGTTTTTCTTTATAAATCACTTGTTCACTGTGTAGTTAGTACCTCAAACTTGTTACCACTGGCTTGTCGTTGAGAATAAGATTGACCGTCTCAGTTCAGTGCCCAGAGGAAAGCTCTTTAGTACTAGGAATGATACTAGCTGACTGTCTTAATGAAGCATTAAGGACTGATTTGGTGGGGTAATGAATACTACCTTCTCTACTTCTAAAGCCAGTCCTTCCCTAGAGTAGTTAGGCATGTGGATACACAGCACCTTGAGAAAAACTAGACACTTGCAAATCATGTTCTTCCTGAGATAGATTGAAAAGAAAATTTGCATTCTATTTGTTCAGTAATTTTCTGCCAGAAGTTTGAAACCAAATCAAAATGTCAATTTTATCGGTTCCATTTCAATGGAAGAACATTTTGTTTATGCATTTTGCTTAGACATTTTTTACTCGGAAATACACAGTAACAACAACAACAAAAAAAGTAGCTTTTACTCAGCCCTTCAAAATAAAATGCCATTTTGTTATGTTATGTTTCATACTTCTCCCCAAACTGTAAAACTAAGTGAAATGAACATGTTTATTTAAATAGGAAAAAAAAAGTGATAGTCTACTCAAAGCAGCTATTTCTTTACCATAGCTATGATATTATATATATATATATATATATACGTAATAGATTTCAAATCCTGGATATGTAGGACTTCCCAGGATTGCTAACACAAAAGCAGAAAATAGTGAGAGGAGCCAACATACGAATGGCACTCTTTTAAATGCTGGCGTCTGGAAAGGCCTGCTGTGTTGCATTATATTTTGTGGGTTTCAAACTGCAACATGCAGATGTATGCACATGAATGATTTTGAGCACAAGAGCTTTAATCCTATTGTAGAAAATAGAATCAGTCAAATGTGTAAAGTTGCAACATGTATTCATGTTTGGTGACTGAAGCCTAAGACAGTGACTTTTTTTTAAAAATACTAAAGTTTTTAGCACATGCACATGAAAAAATAACTCTTCTGGGTTCACACTGTTTGCCTTCTTCTGCATACATCTGGGAAAACTGTTTTTTAATATACTGCCTTACCCTTATACAAGAGAATGAGATATGAATTATTATTTTTTAACTCCATGGATTTTTCCACTCTAATTATAGGGTTGATAGTCCTTGTGACAATAAGCCTGCCATTGTGTGGACTTTAAATGAAAGATAGAGTGAGAAGGAACACAGCTCAGAAGTGGTTGATTTCCATGTTTGATGCATTCACTAAATAATTCAGTATCACTAATGGAAATCTGATCTTAGCAGAGGAATAGGGATGCGGGGCACTCAGTTGCCAAGGTTTGGCAGCTCAATAGCTTGGGAACAACAATAGAGCAAAAGGTGAAAAAATCTTTAAGCTGTTCTCGAGTTCTCTATTTTGTTTTCCTGGAATCATGTTACCTCTTCCTGGAGCTGCTGTTGCTGATGGCTAGAGAGGGTTAGAGAAAGAAATTGATACTTACTGTGTTTGTGAAACAAACAAAGCAAGCTCAGGCCAAGCTGACCTTTTAAATGGTGCGCAAGTGCTTTTGTTTGCTTTTTGAAAAGCGCAGCCTCCTTCTACTCAGCAGTGGGACCAAAACCAGTGAAGCACTTCTTGGGAGAAAATTACTGACTTTGTAGCCTGAGGTTTGTAGACAGAATTTTTCAAGGGCTTCTTAGGAAAAAAGTGCTAAACTCCTGCTAGAAGGTGACAAGATCCAAGTATCTCCTTCAGATTGCTGGTGAAATGATTACCCGAAAGTACTGAAAAAAAAAAAAAAACAGTTTCAGAGGGAAGAATTGTTTGCTTCTTTGCAAAGGAAAAAACAAACAAACAAACAAACCTCAGTCACAGGAAATTTATTATGAGTAGCTTTCTACATTTTGGCACCAACCACATCTAATGCTGTGAGCTTCTATCCCCAATATTGCCTTGAATATTTAAAGGTAGAAATATTTGGGATCTAATACTTTTGGATCGTTTACAAGAGCATTTACATGTGTCATGAATCAGAAGTCCTTCTATAACTTCTTATACCTCTAGCCCTCATTTCTCCTTTATAAAAGAAAATTCAGCCCTGCAACTGCTTTCTTTAGGCTATAGTTTTGGGTAGCAAAGTGGATACCTGAAAGTGAATGCTTGACTTCCACAGCTGCTGGGGGTGGTCCTTTTTTTTTTTTTTTTTTTTTTTTTTTTTTTTTTTTGCTGTTTTGGAACCAGCAGCTGTAAACAAACATTGAGGATGTTAAAGACACTTTCAATCTGCAAGCAATTCTCCTTTCTAGGTTACCTGTGTGTCCAGACCAGAAAAGTAATAATAAAAGACTATTTTTTCCGTATGGATTTTTCTGTACGTTACAAGAAGCTTAGATTAGGCTGTTGTTTCAAAGATCATGTAGGAAATGAAGCCTTGGCTAGAAAAAAGAAAGTCAGGAGAGACAAAAAAGCAGAGAAGTTCTTGAGGTAAATCTCTCCAACTTCACAGTTCTTTTACTAAGGAAAATACCCCTGTGGCAAGTAAATGGCCATAACTTGTCTTCTGTCAAACCCTTTTGTTCATGCTGTCCTGTTCTTTTCCACTGGGAACAAGCTCAACAAGCACCTTTGAGGCAGTAATTAACATACAGTCGATGACTTTTTCTTGGCAAAAGAAGTGACATTGGTTCTTACAAGATTGTTGTATTGGCCAACTGTCTCACCTCCCTCTATGTCTTTCCAAGTTCTCTCTCAATAGCAAAGGTTCAGTCAAGAAATCCCAGTGTTGTATTCCACTAACTTCAAAGGCATCAAGCACAGTGGGCAATTTGGGGTAAAGAATATCTTTCTGCATTTGGACAGTGCTTATTGCAATTGAAACTTCAGTTAAGCCTCAAGGTGCCATTGAGACAGAAATAATACTAATATTAAAACAAAGTTTACTTTTTGTCAGTCAAAGACTGAGATACTTTCTTTTTCATTCTTAGGTGCTTCAGACCATTTGTCCTCTGAGCAGCGGTGTTAACCTCATCTGCAGTTTTAGTTTAGACTTTGAGTCAAGACCCAAGCCATAGCACACAAAACTAATTTCAGTGCATGTAAACTTAGCATCAGAAAATTAATTTCTGACCTATGGAAAACTAGCTATGGAGAAAAGCTGCAAGCAGATTTGGTCAAAGATTGACAATGCTTCTAAGATTTATTGGACAAATTATGCTTCTGAGATCATGCACATTCTTGTGAAAAGCCGGTGCTTTCTGCAGAAAGTTTCTGTTGTCTGGTGAGAAGTTGAAAACGTGAAGTTTTCAGTCTTTAGCTAAGACTCAGATTTCTGTGAGGAACGGAAGAAATCTCTTGACTCACTTTGATGAAATGTTTTGGTCTTAATCAAGGTGAATTTTCAGATCAGACTTTGTCCTCTTCCCTACTTTCTTGTTGTTACTCGGACACAGTTGACCATCTGAAATGTGCTATTGTGGTTGGATGGAGAACCACTGAAGGCTTAAAGTGTCAACCACCACCAGGTGTTTTTTGACTGGAAGTTTCTTTCTCTAGATGTACGTGGTGCTTAGCACGCCAGGATTTCATCGAGAAGCCCTCAGGAAGGTGCAAGGTAGCTCTCAAGGAACCATTCAGCTTTGCATACTCCGAAACATGAAGATGAAGTGTACTACAGAGTGCTCGTTTCCACACAGCCAGCTGCTAGAAAGAACATTCTCTCCATCTCAAGCCACCACTTTACACTGCAAACCAAAGTTGTTGTTTTAACTTACATCACTGTCATTAAATCTGCCAGTGTGCAAATCCTTAACAGCCATGCCAGGACTAAACACATAACTCTGGGATGAAAAGAAGATGCCAAGGTGTGGATGGAAGGGAGTAGTTTACTTTACTAAGAAAGACTCCAGGTGGGTGCAATTGCCCATGCTGGGACTAGCTGCACAGTGCTTTCCATTGTCACAGATGGTAGGTGTTAGATGATGCAATGTGTACGGTGCCAGACAAATTACTTTTTTAGCTCATTCCTCTGGAAACAGGAGAAGAATCTGAACTGGATTTCTGTGCAAACCTGGAGCAGGAGCCGCAAGCTGCAACCCCAGCAGAGACCCAAGCAGTCAATGGGCTCAGTCTTTGCAATCAAGAGAGACTTGCTCTGGGGATCAGGAATTAAGCAGAAATTGCCTGGATTTTGGAACAAGTCCACTTCATTTTAAATTAAGCTGTGGGTTGGGGAACATTCTTTTTCAGTGGATGTAATGAACCTAAAAGCTGGAAAAGCCTGCTCCTAAATGGGAGCCTTGATATAACTCCAGCAAGGCACCACAACCAGAAGTGTTGAAACGCCGCGACAAAAGTTGTACTCATGGCACTTTCAGCCCAAATTGAAATTAGAAGCAATAACCCCCTCACCCCAGTATTTCCAGCCCAATACTGCCGCGGTCTAAGCGGGGAGCTGGAAGTCAGCGAGGCTAAAGCTAAAGCTCCCCGTACCCCTGACAGCCGAAGCCTACCGGGGCAAAACCCGGGGGTGTCCGTGCCTGGAAGGCGGCGAGGCCCCGCACCGGTCGGGGGCCGCCGGCCGGAGGAGAAGGAGCGGAACCGGGGCTGCGCAGCC
>VXAA01004389.1:1158225-1178682 GCA_013399115.1 Anseranas semipalmata | reverse complement strand
GGTGGTGGGGGGACACGCGACACGGCGGGGAAGGGAAAGAAGGCAGGAGTCCTCGGGCTGATCCGCTTTGAGAGGGCAAAAGGGCCGCGGTCACCCCAGGGGGGCAAAACTCCTGCAGGTCCCAGGTGCCCTGTGCCAGAAACGTCCCAGCCGAGACTCCGGATAACCGAGGTTAAATTGTACCTTCAGGCTGAGCATGTTAGCTGATACATTTATTTATTTATTTATTTATTTATTTTTCTTGGGACTTAGCTTTCTTATCTCTACTTCTCTGTTGGTGAAACAACTGAATCTAGCAAGTGCCGATTTATTCAAAACTGCCATCATTAGTTTAAGTCTTGCATTTCCTCTGGAGGGATGGGTTGGGAGAAAATCTGAGTTAACAATGGTGAAAATACAGTTTTCTCCTGTTGAGCATACAGATTATTCTGCAAATGTGTTGTGGTCTCCAACACTGATGCTTCTAAGTCCTCGCCCTCCTTCAGCCTCTCCTTTTTAAAAGTAGAACTTTGTGTAGCGAAAAGGCAGGCAGTTCTTTGGGAGCTCCTCTGCTCCTTTTACATGTTCCAGCTGGGTGTCACACACCTCTCTCATCCACACAGCAAGTGATCCCCTTTGGTAGTGAATGTCTGCTGTGCGTTAGCTCAGTGGTACGCTCTGAGGCTGGGTTATAGGATGTCGGTCCTAGACTAGTTGGTTCTTAGGAGCACTGTAGAAATGTTTACAATGTGTTAAATCCTTCTCTGTGAGATAACCCTGCAGCTATGGGTAGTGGTAGGTGTTTTAATTAGATCCTACTTGCTCTAAATGGCTTGTAGTACAGTGGAAGAACTCTTTACCTGTGGCTCATTGACTCTTGAACTCTGTCCTTTCTTTGGTTCCCCTTTGGCCATGGTTGCTCTAAGCTTCTAGCAAAGTTCAACGTTTTGGCCAAGGAAGAGACTGTAACTCTGGCTGTATTAGGGAGGAGGAGGAAAGGAACAGAGACAGGAGGGAAGGGTATGAGAAAAGTCACTGTAAAGAAATACTTGTCCTTAACACTTTCCAGACAGTGGGCTTGAGCTGATCTACAAAGCAAAGATTTTTTTCTTTTTTTTTTTTCCTATGTATTTCTGTTTCCTCCCTGCAAAGAAACAAGAACTTAAAAAAAAAAAAAATTATAATGAAATCTGAACTTTTGATCAAGAGAAATAGTCTGATGGGATAAAGTAACCTGCAAATCTGTGACAAAAAAATATTAAGTTGTTATAGTGATGAAAACTTGGAAGTGAATCAGGAGGGTATTTCATTGGAGAGGACAAAACGGGCAAAAAAGAAAAAAACAAAATAGCAACAAAAAATCTGCTGTGCAGGTTTAGTGCACAGCACTAAATTTAATGACTTTCCCTAAAGAGAAGGAAAATGGCAAGGTTTAATATATCCCTGTCTCTAGTTTAAGCTAAACACTTTGAGGACTTATTACTTATGAAGCTTTGGATGAAATTGAAGGACAGAAAATCACTGACTTTAGCATGCTCCAGAGCAAGCTCTCAGATGGAAAAAAGAGAAGCGATCAACAAATCTTTCGTTTACAAATGGGTAAGTCTTTGTTTATAGTGTAGAAGTGACCTACCAAAAGCAGACTTTTTGCAATTATCCAGATGTCTATCACCAGTCATTTGAGGTGCAGTCTGTAGCTGATACATCCTTGCCAGCAGAAGGTTGGTTTTACTATAGCATTATGAAACATAGTGCTATCCCAGTACCGTATTCCTGTACACCCATACTGGCACTAAGGACTCTCCTGTACTGATGGATGTTTTGTGTAGGTTCATCCTTTTCTTGCTGGTGTGAACATTATTACTTAGCTGCCTTCCAGTGGCCATGGCTCCAGCAAGGTACTTCCCTGTCATGTCCTGTGTTTCTTCTTGTTCATACTAGGAGCAGTTAGTCCTGAGTCGTCAGATAACGATTAAAATAGTCTTTTACAGGAGCTCTGAAAATGCTCTTTCAACTCATCTATTTTAATGCGTCTTTGCAGCAGGGAAGATAGGATTATTAAGTGTTATGGTGGAGCACTGGGGCATTAGGGATGGAATGGGTGTTGCTCATGAAACTTAGTGCTCTGTTCAGACCCCCTCATTACCTATACTCCAACAGTGGTGTTTTCTGTGGGAACTGGTCTTTAACAATGTAAGCTTTGCTTCGATATTTACAGCCTCTTGCTGATCAGTGTATCAAAAGCATTTTCATTTAGACGATTCATTTCAGGACTTTAATTGAGGAAGTCTCTTTGTTTCAACCCTCTTTATAATAAACCATTCAAAATGCTGTCTTTGAACGAACTAGGTCACTGTAACGCGCGTGCACGCACAGTGATTCTCTTCTGCTTAGGGTAGCCTGCATTCGGTCGACCCATATCCCTGGTGAGCTTGTCCCTGATTTATCCTTCTTGGACTGGCTTGTTCACAGGGAGCTTATGCTGAAAATTCACTGCTGGAGGTCATTCTCCATTCTTGGCATCTCTGGCAGCCTTAAGCTTAAATTGCAGCCTCATTTTCTGTCCAATCAATACCACTCTTATGTCACCGAGTTTCCATGGTGCCCCCAATCTTCTGTCTACATATTGATGTCTGACAGCAGGAATAGCATTTTGTGTCGCTATATATACTTAGTAAACCTGTCAAAACTATTTAGGGTCTGTCTCACTAATTTATATCCATATCCTGATATTATTTGTATCTGTTGAGCTTTGACTGATGGAACTCGCTGCACTAAGGAATCAGCCCCAACAATGCACTCCAGGGATGGCTCACAGGATGGATGTTTTGAGAAAGGCAAAAAAAAAAAAAGACTCTCTTCTAGAGTAGCTGGGGTAGTCTAGAATCCTTTCTGCACAATAGATGCATTTTGAAAACATCCAAGTCTCAATGGCTCCAAGTTAATGCTTTGGAAATTATTATCCATTGTGCTGCTCTGAATGCATAGGGGGTTCTCTCTGATGGAGCCATGCAGAGGAAAATAGAAAAGTGGGCATTGTCAAATATTCAATGTGCATTTGAGGAGATTTGAGTGAAATCTGAGTCTGTTGTCTCGCATCAGCTTTCTTCAGCAGAAGCACTGTGGAAAAATGAAATTAAAGGAGTGAGCAATGTCTTCTGTAATGTGGAAGTTTGCACTTTACTACAATAACCCACAGGACATTATAGTTGCATAAGAAATGGTGCAGCTGTGTCTGTGGATTGACACAGCAGCAACCAAACAAGTTGAGAAAAGGCATATCTTCTACGTGTCCCTAACTTCCCAGGGATGGACACCTCAAATAATGTTATCTGTGCTAGCATTAATACACACTAAATAAAGACAAGTAGATATATATTTTTTTTTAATTTAAATATGCTTTGCAAACCATTGATCTTGTATCAAACTGAGGTGGTCGTGAGCTGGAGAAACTCTTTAATCCCACTATTTTAACATGAACTTGATCCAGCCCATGAAATAAGAGTTGGCAGTTAGTATGGAATTTGCTAGTTAAAATTTTGTTTGCTCCGAGCTGCCAGAAGAGCTGAATCTGTGATGCCAAGTTCATTAATGCTTTTCAGACCCTCTTCAGGCTCCAACAGTCTTTTCACTTGTAAAAGAGTAAGGACCTCCAAGACATAAAATGCCCTGCTGCAGGTGATATTTGACATGGTAGTATTAAAGTAGTTCACTTTAAGTTCTCAGCATTGGCTTACCTTATCATGATACGAAGGATTTGTAGGATTTTATCAAACTAGACATTAGACCAATACATCTCGCCTTATGTTATTCCAAAGAATGGAATCACTAAACTATTTAACGTATTTGGCACTACCTCCTGCGGTGGCACCGTGGTAATTTCTGTTTAGAACAAAATATGAACTGTTGAATGTTGGGGTGGGTGGGGATGCTTTTTTTTTTTTTTTTTAAGACTTTTCTAATTTCCTTGCTTGCTTATATGTGTAGGAGTGACTTTTTAAAAACTGTAGTCCTCTTGCAGTCTGCTTTTTAATGTCCTTCAGACTGAAGGTTGAGAGAACACAGCTGTAGGCAGTTTCATGGGAGATGAGAAGAGGGAATGTTAATGTAGAAAAGAGCTATATGTATTACTGATGCAGTCAGATGATTGTATCCTCCCAGAAAGCCTCTGCCCTTCCTTGCCTTCCCTGAGTAACAGATTATGGTTTTAGTGTGTATAACCTTATGCTAAGGTTTCCTTATGTTAAGAAAAATGTATTAATATGTTAATTTGG
Source organism: Anseranas semipalmata (assembly GCA_013399115.1). Lineage (NCBI taxonomy): Eukaryota > Metazoa > Chordata > Aves > Anseriformes > Anseranatidae > Anseranas > Anseranas semipalmata. The sequence continues at coordinate 1,174,429 of VXAA01004389.1, read as the reverse complement.
TCCCTAGGAGCACAGTGCTTGGCGAGTGCCATTCAATGGCATCTGCAACAGAGGGGTACAGACAGAGCAGAGGACCATTACAGGAGCTGAGGATTTTCTGATAAAAATAGTTTCTGAAAATAAGTAGTGCTTGGGGCTCCAGTTTGTCACCATTTAGTAAACTCTGAAGTTCAGTTTTAAACTGGACCTTGCTTCTCTGAGGCCTGCTTTCAGAGCTCATTAAATGCTTCATGAGAGTGTTATAAAAATTGCCCTTCCTCATTTAGTTTCTGTAGAGTTCCCATGTAACTTGGACCTTTAAGCATCCCCTGTTTAGTTGTAGATGACACCATCATCTGGCGGTGGAGGCAGGCACAGCACAAGATGTGCAGGCAATAAGGTTGAGGAAGCATATTTGTCGGTCTTGAGAGCAAAGTTGGTCTTCATTTTTTCCAAGCCCGTTAAGGAAGATAGACCACTTTGCCATTGTCCTCACCATCTGACTTGCTACCTGTGTTAGTCTGTTGCCTTAGGCTGTCCCTAAGGATTAGAAAGGTTAAAAACTAGATAATTGTGCTCAACAGATATGGTCTAAGACCTGAGGAAATCCCTGTGTGTTGACACAAGCAGTAAATATATAGATATCTGTGGAAGTCAGAATGCCCCTGTCTGACTGCAAACAATGAACATGACTGAATTGGCTTCTCAATTTCAGTTCCATGGAATTTGTTTCTCTCAGTCCTGGGAATGATGGAATGAGTTTCATGGCCAACTCAAGATGATCAGACTACTGCATTTAAGGATCCTTGTTTCAGCTAGATTGCTAGTACAACAGATCTATTTATTTATTTATCTATACCTTTTACATATCATGTATCTCAAAGTGCAAGAGAGCCCTAATAGTGTGACACGAATGTATATGTCCTTCTGTAGTCAGCAACAGAAGGCTCACAGTCTGGAGCATCTTCGCCTGTGTGACAGAAGTATCTGAAATATGCTTAACACAGCATGTAGGTAGTACCATATCAAAATCTTTTTTTAATTAAAAAAAAAAAAAGGATTTTTCACTTTTTTTCTTTTTTATCTGGCTTACAGCCTGCAAACAACAATGGGAAGTGTTATTAGCTCAAAATGCCTATGTTAACATTTCTGTGATGCTCTTCTAGGCGCTTTGATAGATGGTAAAGGAAAGGTAACACTGTCTATTGCCTTTGAAAGTGAGACAGGAAGGGGTTTAGACATAGCACATGAGAAAGATGGCACCTGTAATACAGTGCTGTCCCTGCAGTATTATGGCGCTACACCTCACGGTCTGCTTTGGGACAGCTGAACTTCTTCTGTTTCCATACTGAGATCTTTTCCACCTCACTTAGTCATATTCTGGCTGTTAAATGGGGATGAATACTAATATGGGGACACATCCTCCAACCGTTATTCAGGGAAAGTTGATGTTTCAGCAAGAGCTTCATCAGAAGATGGACTATAGAATTCAGCCTAAGATTTAGAAAGGGTGCACATCCCTTTATTTGGGTGATAAATTCTTAAAAATAAGACCCAAATGTGTTATAGTGCTGGTAAATGTTTGTGACAGTTCTCGCATTTCTTGTGGCAGAATCTTCCTACTTCATTAAGAGTGCCTTTGGAGTGGTGTACGTATTAGTAAATTAAAGACAAATAAAGTGATTGTTTTGATACTCTGCATTAATTCTGGTAGGACAGTACTTTGTTTCTGTAGTTTGAACAATAAAATTCCACACTTGAAGTAACCATTCTTCCCTATGCTCCCATATTAAATGGAAATAGTTTGAATTTCTGGTTCTGTCTACCATGGGTGATTTGCCCTTGGTTTTCTTCTGAAAACACAGTCTTCTATTGTAGAGGCTTCTGGTGCTGATGAAAGGCCTCTGAGATTCTCTGATTGCTTCCCAGTAGCTCGTGCCACCTGACTGCCTGGTTGTTTGTTTGGATTGCTGCGTTCCCTGAAGTCACAAAGATGTTTTTGTCTGCACAAGTCACTTGCTTTTATTAGAAGCCTGCCTAGGTGCAGCTGATATGCAGTAGGGACCAAGGGGTGGAAAAAACCCCGATCTACTAGCTGTCTTTCCAAGGCCAACAGATAGGATTTTCAGAAATCTTCCAAACACACTGAGTTTTGATTCAGGAACTTCATCACATTTCACTTATTAAATCCTCACTTTGCTAAGCTGTCCCTTCAGCCCATGTTTCTTGCCTGATTTGCATGTTGTCAGATGCTCCTGCTAATCTCTGTAGTTGATGTTTGCTTAAGTGATTATTTGGCAGAAGTGTGTGAGCAGGCGTGTGTTTGATTGCTGTTGGCATGGCAGTTAGTTTGATATGGCATTAGCATACTTGCTCCAAGTTGCAGGCTGCCTCCTCTTCTAGGCTTGCTCAAGCAGCAGAAGAGAAGGAAAAACCACCACCACCAACAACCCAAAGCAGCCCTCAGGGAGCCAGTTACAGTATGGGCATTTTGACCAAAGACCTGCAGAATTCAGAGGAGCCTAAAGGTTGTTCCCACTTTTCCTTCAGTTAATCATCATCAACATATCCTCCACCATCAGAAGATGTATAAAGAGCTGTGGGGATTATGGACTGCATAAATAGGGGTAGCTATGTTGAGTCTAGTCTTTAGGAATTTCCTTGCACTGGCAAAATAGTGTAGGAACTGAATTTATGGGGTGATATAGAAGAGAAGGCAAACTCTGCTCCTTTTGTAGCTTCTAGCTTTGAATGGGATGCTGAATTTAGTTTGTGTTTTGGACTCCTTGAGTGGCCATTTGGATTGTAGGGGTGTGTTTGTGTTTTAAGAGGGGTCAGTCTATTCTTTCAATCACTTGTAATTTAAACTGTAATCTTTGCAAATCTTATACATTAAAACAGCTTTATGTGCCATGAGTTATTTTGCTGAGAGCAGTGGGATTACTCAGACGATGTAAAAAAGCATATGAAAACTTTGCTGTATCAATGTCTTAATCTAGAAGATTAACATGGCTGAAGTAAGCCTTCTATGATACCGTATGTGTTCAGGTGCATACCAGTTATGTGTGTGGGGGGATGACATCTCTTGTGATAAGTTTCAGAGCAATGTGTTTACTGTGGTGCCTTTGGTAGCCTCTGTTTGCCCATGAACTGCTCAAGTATTTTATATTAAAAGTCATACTACTGGAGAGCTGATTTAAACTTCTGTCCATCAATATTAATAACTGTACTTTTCCAAGGCTTTCTGATGTAAGCTTCTGTCCATCAACATCAATAACTGTATTTTTTTTGAAGGCACAGTGTGGGCCAGGCATAACCCATTGCCCAAACCCGCTACCTTACAACCTTCTAGTGCTGAAAGGTTTGGACTCCATCCTGAGGAGAGGTGGACACTGCTGTCTGTCCACTGAGAGCAGCCTCTGTGTTAATCTGTGAAGGGAGAAAACTTCTGGGCATAACATTTGCAGTGGTTTTGTAAAGCTGCCAGAAATCAGAAATGTGGCAAAGTGGGGAGCATTTTTTCTACCTGCACCTAACAAACTGCAGAATTGGTAATATTTTTGTGATGAAAAAATCCCAAGTTGAAAAAGGATAGCAACAGGAGGAAAAGAGGGCAAAACTCACTGCTCTTACTCATAATTTTGACATAGAAAAGTTATTTTGAAGCTACTTTCAAAAGTGGATCCTTATAATCTTTTGCAATTGAGATAATAGTTACAAACACATCTGTTTGTTCAGTAGCGTAATGTGAAACGTGGTCCTGGCCTTCCTTTGGCTGCTTCACTGTGCCCAAGTATAGGAAATCTGTGCTAATTTTCACAAAGGGTGAGAGCACTTGTGAATGGCTGGAATTTGAATGCTGCTATACAAGGAAAGGACTGAAAAACAAGGGTAGTATATTACAGCATGTACTTTGTTCATTTAATTGCTGTGTATTATAGTTTAGTTTGAATTATTTATGACTATATCTACAAGGAAGTACTGCTATAATTAAGAACCTCTCTTTCTTGTGCTAACCACAGCAGTAGGTTGAGTGGATATGGAGACTGAACATTTTTATACAAGAAAAAAATAATTAGATATATCAACACTTTGCCCCAACGTTGTGCTTTACACACACATCAGAAGTGCCTCTCTGTTTGGAGAAACTTTCCAAACTGTAGGGATGCATCTCAAGAATGTGTTATCTAACTTTAGACTTTCCAATTGCACAACACGTACTATAAATGACAAGTTCACTTCATTCTGTATTGACACTTTCAGCATGTGCAATAAGGCTCTAGTTCTAGTTGGGATTTTGCCAACTGAGATTTCTCAAGTAATTGTAGGTGGGAATTTCTCATTTTATTTAAATAGGGAATTCTGAAACAAACAAACAAAAAAAAAACCCAGAGCAAGAGAAGTTTGTGAAGTGTAAATTATGTGTCTAAGTTGAGAAAAATTGAAGTTTAAATATTTCACGTCAAGTCTATTGAGATAGGAATTCTTGAGTTGCTGAATCCAGGATTTCTATTCCAAGTCAGTGAAAATCTATTTTTATGTGAACACTTGCAGTATTTAATGGGTACTGAGAGAATGAAAACCAGAAATCAAGCTATGTATGAGATAGATACACTATCTACAGCAAGCTCTTCATGGTGCATCATCATGTGCAGCTGATGCTGTTCATTTTGGCATTTTGATGTCTCACAACAAGGGTAGTACAATGTACATCAACAGGCAATGAGGAGCAGAAACTGAAAGCTAAGCATTTTCTTAAACTTATCCTTTCCCGATCAGCTTAATTTTTTTTTTCAAAGTATATCTTTGAAAATTAGAATATAACGTAATATGTAAAATTTGTAATAGTTTATTTACAATTATTTTTATTATAATTATACAATTTAATAAAAATAGAATTTTGATTCACTTCTTCCCAAAGACTTGTGCATGTTCTTTTTCAATTGCTCCACAGGACACAGTGTATGGGATTTTTTTCTTTTTATTCTTCTTTGTTTTTTTCTTCCCATATGATCATAGTTTCTCTTGCAAAAAACATTTCAGCTTTCGTTCAATGTTAGGTAGACCCTTAGTCTAGAATAAGTATAGTTTTCACTGCCTGATGGTAGTGTGTCATTTGTGTGAAATGAAGGATACTGGTGGTGGTTTTTTTTGTTTGTTTTCTTTTAAATCTCATTTATATGTCTTCTACTCCCCTAGTTCTTGTTTTTGTTTTTTCTTAAATTTATTTATTTATTATTTTTTAGAAGTGTTCTAGACCTTCTTGCAGTAGCAGAACTTCCAAGCAGCAGCAGCTGATCCCAGGTAAGCTGCCTGCATTGTAAAGCCTGTCTAATCTCTAGTTTCCATACTCTGGTTCCCACCCAATTCCAGTTTTGCTGTCTTGCAAAGCTAAACAATGGAAGGCTGCTGTTGCTTCTATAGCAGCAATAGAAGCTGTGAAATAAATCTGGATTTTTTTTTTTTTCCTAAGGCATGGGTCATGTCCTATAAGTAGTAGTCCAATTGCACAAGATATGAAAGTGGATGGAAGAGCAAGGGTCATGTTCTATAAAAGCAGGGTTTATGTTGACTGTTTGAAACTCTTTGCAAGTAGTCTTCATCTGCCTTAACTTTAAATGTGCATAGATTTGAAATTGCTTTTCCCCTAACATAAACCGTCCCTGTGGACAAAACCCAACTGTTTTGGTTTTGAAGATGTATTTCCATAACTCTCAATAGCTGAAGTTTCCTTAATCTTAATTCTGATTTCCCGTGTCCCTAATATGCTTATTTCCATAACCCCAGCTTCTGTTTGTTTTAACCTCTCTTCTACTTGAACTGTATAGTAGGTCATCTTTCATAAATATTACACATTCTCCCACGTTTCCCATTTTCAGTGGCCTTTTACAGCCCCACGTTAAGTTCTAAATCAGTAGAGTATTTAAGATTGTTTATTTCTAAGTGTGCTCATAACTCATGCCCTCATCTAATGGGCACATGTATATGAAATGTAACCTGACATTCTAGACTTGCATTATAATTGCCATAGTCAATTTTTTTTCATGTTACAGTTTAAAAATTTAGAAACTCTACTGTAAATTTTTGTCTACTCTGAAACAACTCTTAAGCTAAGCACAGGGATATGGAATCTGTTGCCTCAGGGACTTTTTTGGTGTTTAAAATGTAAGTTAATTCAGTAATCATTGGTATATAGTGGCATGTAAGTGTGTATGTGTATATATCTTTTTTTTCTTTCTGCTTAGCTTCAATGTCCATGGTGAATTTTCTTCTGATATTTGTGTTGTCCAGTTGCCTGGGTACTTGAGAGGACAAGGACTTCCAATTTATTGACTAATCTTATTGTTTTATATGAGCAGTGCATCTTGTTACATTGCTTTTCATTCTTTCTTTCAGATGCATCATAAATGCACTCGACAGCACTAATCCTAGGCTGATCTTTGGGGCGCTACCAGCCCCCTTCTGTACAAAGAACTTATTATTCTTAACCTGGGATTCTCAGTTGCTTGACTAATATTTAAAGAATAACAGGACCTTAACTCTTATCCCATGATTACCAAGTTATCCTAATAGCTTTTTTCAAAGTCTTTGAAAATCCAAACAATTTACATCTAATGAAGAATAACCAGGATTTTTAGAGGACTCTTGCAGATTGGAGGTGTGATTTGTATTTGTGAAAAATAGTGTGTGGGGCTTTTATTTGAGGCTAGCTGGCATACACCTGCCTTTAACTGATTTTTCTCAGCTCTAGTTCCTAGTGCTGGAATGCAGCTTAATGCAATCAAATTTCTCGAGTTGTTTGTTTTATTTTATTTCCCCTAACTCTGTCTGGCAGTTCTGCCTCAAGTTCTTTACTTGTATAACCTTAGGGCTTGCATCTCTCTTCCCTACTTTGAATTGAAAACTGAAGCAGAGGAACCATTTAAATTCTCTGCAATCTCCTTTTCTGCCCTCACTGACTTCTTTGCATCTCGGTAGTCTGCAGGACCCACCAGCTCTTCCAGAGTTCTGCTTTCCCATGTGCTTAGGGAATGCCTTATTACTTGTCACTATGTATTGGCCTCCTTGTTCCTCAGCCTTGCTCTTGGACCTCTTAATCTCCATTTTACATCTCACCTGCCAAAGTTGCTCTATTAGTTTCACTTGGGCTGGATTTCCATTTTCTTTCTCTTAAGGATACTTGGTAAGTTAATAAATTCATTCAAAATGTCTCCCCCTCCCCCTTCTGAGTGGCCAGGAGTATCATCAGTGATTGCACTTTGGCATCCTTTCAGAATATCTGGGCTCAGTCCTTGCATACTTCATTAAAGGAAGGCTTGCAGGAAACAGAAAGATGTGACTCCCAAATATTGTGCTTGAAGTCTCGTTCTCCTAGGACTGGCAATAACCTCCCAAGAAAAATATCCACTGTAATTATGTAGTAACTTAACATTTAAAAGAATTGTGATAGAATTCTATATTTGCATACCATGGAAATGTACTGTAACTGTGGCTATTTTCCCTTCTTTTGGAAATTAGTCTAGAAATGTAGCCCCAGTTCCTGAGTCGATTATTTTCCATTGTTTGGGACTAGCTGCCACCATATGAATTGGTTATGCTGGCAAGAAATCATTTATCAAAATCATCTCATTTTCACATTTCCATAAAATGATAATGTCATCATCATTAGATCACTATATATTTTACATAGATTATCTCTGATCTGAATTGGAGGCTTGTATTCTACCATCCTTGAGACCACAGATCAGAACTTGGTAGTTGGAAACACTCCCCTAATGTACCTCCCTGCAACAAAATACTCATTGTAGAGAGCCTGAAGAGTCAGGTTTGTACTTCTGACTCAAGCAGTCTTTCTGTTACATGGAGGAGGAGAGTGTGTATAGCTTAAGATTGTGCATTTTCTCCTTTTAGAAGAATCCCTTCTAAGCATTTTAGCTAAAGGCTTGATCTAAAGTCCACCAAAGTAACTAAATATGCACGTTATATATATACACACACTTGATATATATATCAAGTAGGTTTATTGTGATTTGGACTGGCTATATAGTTTGTTGTTAATGTTTTTTGTTATTGCTTTTTTTTGATTAACACTCAAGCAAACTGTGCTCCAGGAAGCTGTTTGTGATATCAGAAATGCAAGCTGATTGCACTCACGTACATCTAACTTTATGCCCTGATGCTTTCCAGCTGTGGTAAATGGACAACTATTTGAAAACAAGTATGTTGTCAAGGGTGGAATATCCTGTGAAAACTACCAATTTTCCCTAAAGTCTGGCTGTGTTCAATTAATCTGATGCTGACTTAGTCTCCCTGCATCTTACAGAGAATGTTTTAAATTAAATTCTGTTAGTAACACTCATACTTCTTAAACATTTCATTTAACTCATAGAATTATCCATATCCTGGGCAAAATTGATGTCTCCACCTTCCTAACATCTCATTTCTATTATGAAAAATCAAGCTTTTGAGGTTACAGGTACCTTAAGGTTTTTACCCTTTCAGTAATGAATTTCAAAGCAAATCTTTGGCTTTCTGAATGGCAGGCATCTTTTGTTGCTACCCCACATGCTCTGTGGTGGTGGTGGTGAGGGCAGCGTTTGGGAACCTGCCCTCAGAAGCGTGCCCTCTGAAGTGCCCTCGGAAGACCGCCAGGACAAAACTCTTTCCCAGCTTGCATCTCTGTCCACAGATGGAGTCAGGGGGACAGGGGACAGTGGTGTGTTATCACTAACTAATGTCACAACAAGCAATCTTAAAGCCCCAGTGCATCTTCTTTCTATTTTGGTGCACACTGGCATCTCTAGCAGAAGTCAATCAACTTACACAAGCATATGCCAAGAGCAGGAAGGGAAGGCTAATTGATCAGGATGACAGAAATGTGCTTCTGTATTTAACAGTTTTTTTTTTTTTTTTTGTACTACTGGAAGAAGACTTATAGTAATGATTACAAATCACAAAGGTCATTTGAGCCTTTTCTTAAATTCATGTTGTTGGAGAAAAGGGTCTGTAAAGGAATAGAGAGAGAGGAAGGAGACAGTGACGAACCTCAGCTGGATGGTGCATACTGTCTTTCTTAATTTTCAGTAAAGCAGAGCGTGCAAGTTAGGTGCATTGCCACTTGTAAGTCCTGTCTCTCCGCATTTCCATATAAGCCTGTTAACTGGATTGGTCTGGGCTTAAGAAAGAGCTCGTTCTTATTTTTGATGAGCTCAAGTGGCTTTTATGTAGGATGCTATGAATGGACACAAGGGCTTAGTGCTGCTTGTCACCATGTGACTCTAAATGCATCACTGCTTTTGCTGTGGCACACAAAGTATCAGCAGGAGCAGAAGCCAAGTGAGGTTACGGTTAACCTGCTGCTTCTCCTGATGGTGCTTTTAGATCATTTGGCTATGCTGCTGCTAAATGTGGCAAATGAAAAAGCCTGAGAGGTGACAGCTAGCTTCTGTTTTAATGTAAATTGTTGTTTAGGTTGAATGAGGAGAAAATGTGTCTGTTTCTAATGGTACTCCACTGTGCATAGGTTTTGGAAGTTAAGTAACTTNTCGACAGATAGAAACAACAAAGACTGCTGGCCTCCTGGCACTGGAGTGAGCCTTAAGCCTTGTACAGTGCGTCTATGGGATTTGACGGCTCTGTTAACACGGTATCGTATCAACACACTAGTAATGCTAGTGTACTCTGCTGCCCCAGCATTACCCCTGGCGCAAGGAGAATTAATTATGCTGTCTTATGGGGTGCTTTTAATACGTGTGGTTTACAGGCAGCGTGCAGCTCCATGAGGTCCCAGAATAGTGGGCATTGATCTGATTCTCTTCTTTCCCTGTTTGCCTGAGGGAACAGAAGGTACACTTGTAGAACTTGCAAATCACAGCAACAGAGGTCACAAACACAGTAAAAGTCAAGATGATCTTGACAAATTGGACAGATTCTCTGAAACTGAGAGAGTTCTTCTCGGAGAAATGAAACATGCTGTCCTTTGGGGTTAATAAAATGCACTCACATAAAATTTGGAGAGTTGTAGTATAGCAGGAGAAGGTCTGACAGCAGTTACTGCATGCTGCAGAGGATGCTGAGTATTTGCCATTAACCTATTTATCCCTGGAAAGCTGAGCTCTGGTCCTGGTTTATAACCTTGTTGCACGCGGACTACCTTAGCAACTGGATGCTTTCAGTCATGACAAGTTTTGGCCTGAAAACTTGTATCTCCAAGCAAGAATTGAGTGTGTAGTGGCTGGAATGTGACAACATTTGGTACAACATCAGTATCTGTCCCTTTAGGGGCCATATTTATTTATTTATTTATTGTAAATTGAGATATCTTGCAGTATTTGGGTTTGGCATTTGTGATTCCTGTGACATTGCCCTATCACAACAGATGGTGCTACCCAAGAAAGGACTGTGAAGGCAGAGAGATACAAGGTGCTCTAAGCTTGAGGACAGAGAACTTCCATGATGTGCCATGATGAAACCGAGGCAGGACACCCTGAGAAGTTCACCAGCCTAACGTTCATTGTAAAACCACCAGAGCATCCATGCTCCTGTGCCCTTTCCTCAGGGCCAGGTCTGGAGAGCAGGCAGAGCTGTGGGCTGGGGTGAAGGGCTCTCACACTGCAGGGGCAGAGGATGCTGCAGGAAGTGATCAAGAAATCTTGGCTTTGTGGTAGGGAGTACAGCTGTGATACAGATAACTGGGGTGGCAAAGCATCATTTCTTCTTTTTCTTTTTCTTTTTTCCTCCATGTGGCTAGAACAGGACTGTGAATGCAGAGGAGGTGCTGTGGGCTAAGACACAGTTTTATGGAAGTCCAGAGCAAGAGAAATGACATGGTGCAGATATAGTGTGATATGCATTTACAGAGTTGTGTGTGGGAAGGTTACATTTCACTTGCCTGCAGCCAGCTTGATGTAGCTAATAGCATTTAATGCTTGTTGTTGTTGTTGTTGTTTCATTTTTTTCCTTAAACAACATATTTACTTTTTAAAGGGAAAAGAAATCATATTCATATAAGGAGTGCCTTACTGGGAACTAGGAATAGCACAGGACAGTTTGCATTGGCACAAACAGTTTATTCCTGACTGAATAATCTGTTGCTGAGATGGGGTGGGCCTATTTGTAAGCAGGTGTGTGATTGAGGTGTGTGATTGGGGTTCCATGGAAATCTGTGTTTGTGTCATACGGTCAATTCAAAAGATTTCAGGAACTTTTTAAAAGCTGGTTGTGATCTCCCCCCCCCCCCCCCCCCCCCCCCACTCTTTTTTTTTTTTTCTCCTCCCAAATTCCCTTGGCCAGTCTAACTACTCTTAATTTACAGCATATGAGGCTTGAGGGAGATATCTCATCACAAATCTACCTGGAGTCTCTGGATTCTTTTTTTGCATGCAGAGTTCAGGCTTCCTCTTTCTCTCCATGGGGAGAAAGTGGGGGGAAAAAAAAAGTCTGCTGCTGATAACAAATTGGGTTAAAAAGGCAAGAAGTGGAAATAAATCTTATGCTCCCTGGAATGTAAGGACAAGTGGGTGGTGGAGTATCAGACTGCAAGGGAAATCAGAGGCAGAGCTTCTTCAGTGATTATGCTCCAGAAAGGTGAGGAACTGGCTGGTCTGATGGCAGATGGTTTGCAGGCTATTTGAGACGGCTGGTATTATGGTGTTCCTCAGAAGTCTGGGTGTTAAATAGCATCTTTTTCCTATTTTCCCAGCCACACAGCTACGTAAGATAAAAGCTTCATCGAGCTGCTAGACCTTGGACTGGTCTTGCAGAATCCAGCCAGCTGTTGTGAGAGGGGTTAATTCACACCGTCACCACAGAAGACAAAATGGATCTTTGAAACAAATGTGGTGGGGGGGTAAACCCATCAATCATGTGAATACTGCTTTACAGTAATTCACAACTGCAGCTTTTTTCTTAAGCAAGGGCTGGCCGAGTCTGATCAATCCCCTGGCTCTCAAATAGTTCTCAGCAGGCAGTAGCTCACTCCTTGTGGGTTTGTATGTACATGAAAGCCCACTTTATATTAACTCTGTGGAATAGTATTTTTTTCTTCTCTAAACCCCTTAGCGCTAATTCAGTGTAATTATACTCATTGAATACAGTACTGACAGCCCCACTCCTCCCCCTTTCCTGTCAGGATATTGGCCTAAAAATCACTAGATGAAGAAAATCCAAAACAACGACAGGATTCTTTGTTCTGGCCTTCTATATAGGTTTTTATTATTTAAATGCAACCCGTTCGTTGCACTTCCAAGTATTTTTCTCTAAAGCTGAAGACTGAAAAATTTTTATTTTTTCTTTTAAACATTAATGTAAAATTAGACTTTAGGCTTTAAGGAAAATGCTAAATATTGCAAAACTCATTACTAACTGAGCACTGGCATTGTTATTAACAGCCTGAGGCTGCTGGAGACCTCATTCTACCTTTTTGGAAATGGGGAAAGTTGCCAGGGAAAGGCAGGGAGCCTCTTTCCACCTGTTCCTTCCCGTGCCTATGTCTGTGTCTCAGGGATAGGTGACATTTTCCCTGTTGTGTTTTCAGGGCTGAAAATAAAGATGCAGGTGTCTTAGCACAGCATGATCTGGTCCTTTCTAGGTCTGTATGTATGAATGAAAGTTATATAGTGGAAAATATCTGGAAAGCAGTGACTAAAAATGATTTTTAGTGGTCATAGGAGGTAGGCATGGGCACGTGAGCTCTGAATGTAAAACTCTGGAGAAATGTCTAAAAACGATTCTTAGGCATATACATGAGATGACCGGACAAGGGACGTGGTGCTGATGAGAGATACCAGAATAATACATTATGTATTGGTGTCAACATTTTCAAAAGGTGCAAAAGAAAAGAAAGGAAAGGTGGGAAAAAACTCTCCAACAAGCTAATAGCTGGAGAAAGTTTGCTTTGTGGCTTAAAGAGCTTAGTCTGTCTGACAGACACAAGAAGAACATATAACCACATTAAAAATACGTTTCAGGGAAGAAAAATAACAAGTTAGAAGGCCTGTAACTTACAGGAGAAAACAATGATAGGAAAAATTCAATTAAAAACTAATTTACAATTTTACAGAGTAGAGGTTGGGATGCAGGATAATAATTTCACAAAAGCTTTCATGGAAGGCAGTGGATCCCTCATCTTATGAAGCGTAGGCAGCAAATGTGGGGTCATGGATTCTGGAAGATTGGCATAAGGAACTAACTTGGGGCTTTTGCATAAGAACATCTATTTTGACTTGACAGGAGAGTTTTTCCTCATCTGCTCAGAGATGAAATGTGGGCAGGTCAGTGGAGTAGAAGTCTGTGTTTTAAAAGATAGCAAATGTGACATGCTTTAACAAATAATGGAGTTTTAATTTTAACTGTAACACACAAATACTGTAATTTAGGTGCCAACTTGCTTCGTATACAGGCTGTAACATGTTTTAAGTAACAACTAATGTGTTGCCCTTGATCATGTCAAACTGTAACTCAACTGCTGTAGATGTAGAATGTAGTCAAACATAACGTGAAAAACAAAGTGAACGGGGAAACCTGCATTTTAAATCTAGAAGGGCCATGCTGGGAGGGCATGTGCCATCAAAAGGTGGAGTTGTGTACTCCTTTTTATTTATTTATTTTATCCCTTTTCTTGCCTTGCCTTACTGTCAGTCCATAGCCTTTATTTCTGAAACCCTGGTCCTTTAGCACAAACGGTTTCTATCCAAGCATTGTCTTACTGTTCTTAGGACTTTCTGTAAAGAAAAGCTTTTGGAGAAGTGAATCTGAATGACAAAAGACATGTATTTAATGATGGTCTTTATGTAGATAGATCTCTTTAGAGTGAAATAAACTAAATCAAACTAAGGTGTTGCCAGTTCAGAGAAGAGTATCCACACCAGTGTGTGCTATTCATTGCCTACTTTTACTTGGGGAATGTGCAAGGTGTGCAGGGACAGATTATCTTCTGGACCTTGAAAGACAGAAGAAATGGAGGCATTAGAGAGAAGGAAGGTTTCAGTTTTATTGGCTTCCTTTGCTGATGGGAGTGAGAGACTTTCATTTATACATTTCTAGTCAGAAATCTAGAGCTTAGTGGCTTTGAAATCTAGTTCAATTCAAGAACCAGCTATAGTTATAAGAAATCGCTGACTTTATTTAAGAAGATTTTGAAAGATCAAATCCCAAATAAGATTTTTCCTAAATGGGGAAAAGCCCGCTTATTTCTCTCTTGGAGAATACAGAATTATTCGACAAAGTACACTTCCTTGAATTGGGTTTTCATTTGTAATACAACTTGGGTGGGGAGGACACAGGGCAAAAAGCAGAAGTTGTAAGCCTGTGATGTGGAGAGTAGTTATAGCCTGCATCAGTTCCCCAGACCTCTAAGCAGCCTCTGTTCTCTTTTCTGCTTTGTTTTATGTAAAGGTCGTGCTTCCCCAGTGACCATTAGGACCCATTACCTTTTCTTTTGTCTCTGTGATTAGTATTGCCTAATTTAATGATGATATCAGTGTGGTGGAACCATCTGGAAGGATTCAACTTAAAAGGGCTGAAAACTGGATAGAAGTGACCGCACTTCGCCAGTGTTGCTCCCGTGGAGCAGAGGGAAAATCGTTCTGAATTTCCAGTGTGGATTAGACATTTATTTTCTGGCTTTGTGCAGGTAGCTCCCTGCTACAAAGTGTTTTCAACAACTTCTGCTGGTTAGGTGAGAACATGTTAATTTTGAACTTTCTTTTGTATATAGTTGCCTAGATAGCAAACCTTCTAGCACAAGAGAGAACTTTGGTAACACTTATTGTCTGTGTAGTTTAATCAGAGCCAGATAATTACAGGTAGGCAGACATCTTGATGAGATTAGAAGGGCAGCAGTAGATACAACAAACAGAGGTGTACACCTTATGAGCTATCCTGATTAGCTCCTAATCCTTAAACAGACTTGACTGACCTCTGGCTGGCTGAATTGTTCTCCATTGGGACACTGTTTCTCAATTTGTATAGCTGATACAGAAGATCCATCCGTGCTACCTTTTGGGTAATTGTGAGCTGCCAAGGCTGACAGTTCAAACCCTAGAGCATGCAGAACTGGGGAACAGCAGCCAGGGCTGGTGCTCTTGCTGAACAGATGGTGACCCAGAAAGCTGTATGCTCAGCATTAAGTACTTAATGACATGCAGGTGTCCTTCATGGTTTGGAGCACTGAAGTTTCTAAATTTACTGTAGGAAGTTGGTTACTTTGAAGACCAAATGAGGCTTCCCACCTCTGTGGAGCCATTTGTGGTGCAATTTACTGCTGTCAAAATCTATCCACTTAACATAGAATCATAGAATATCCTGAGTTGGAAGGGACATAAGCATAAACAGATGTGCAGCACAGAACTGACCTGAACTTCCCTACAGTGGGAATTAAGGGTGGATCAACTGGAGATATCTTCATTCAAGACAATTCAAAGCCTTAGCGTGAGGCCACCAGAGTGAAGAACCATTTTAGACAGTAATTCCTCACTAAGACATTACCATTATCTGTTCTTACACTAAAACAAGTTGGTTTAGACCAGAGCTGTGTGGTTGCTCTGCATGTGCAAAATAGCATCATCCTATTAACTTTTGTCATGCCTTGAATGAGTAGTAATTTAGGGTAACTGGCAAAGCCTTTCCTTAGTGATCCTTCTTGCTGTTTGAAAGTCAGGTTTTTTTTTTTTTTTTTTTTTTTTTTTTTTTTTTTTTCTTTTTTTTTCTTTTTTTTTTTTTTTTTTGAAGAGGCAAAGATACAGGTCCCTGGGGATGGGGAGAGAAGAAGAGGTAATGCTGCAGGCCAGAGGAGTGGGGAGAGGAGGCAAAAAGTTGTCTTATTTACTTTTAAAAGACTTTGAGTATACTGGGTTGCTCTTTCTGTGACCTGCAGACTGTACATACTACCTTCAGTAGTGGTGATCTTTCCATTGAGCCAAATGGCTCCTGCAGATTGAGTCTGAACTGTCAGTGGAGGCACAGCTAAAGTGAGCTTTTCTCCTTGTGTGCTTGAACTGCCTTGCCTGGGGAATCATCAGGGTGGCTCTGGCTACAGCTAGAGTATGAGCCACCATGGAGAGTAATACAGATTATCAAGAAGCTGAAGCTTAAGTATGAGCTCTAGGTCTGAGCTTACTGGTCAGTAGAGGTGCTAATGCTACTCCAAGGAAGCCTGGCATCTTGTTTACTGGATTAACAGTAAAGTTTAGTGACTCCCATCTCTTGGGTGATACCTTTTCACTAG
>VXAA01004389.1:1148100-1158202 GCA_013399115.1 Anseranas semipalmata | reverse complement strand
TTTTTTTTTTTTAAAGGAATTAAATTGTGGTACAGGAATTGGAGGAATGAAAGGAATCATGCCTGATTAGCTTTGGGAAGGAGCTAAAAAACATCTCATGGTTCAGAATGGTAATTGCTCTGCAAGGGGCAACTATCTCCAGGAGTTATCACTTAATCTCTAGATAGGCTCTTTTCTGAGTAGGACTTGACTGGTAATCTTTGGACTGGCAGAACTACATTATCATTTCTCTATCAGGATAAGGCAGGAAGGCACTCTTAGGTAATAATTTGCCTCTTACTGAGAGCTGCCCTTTACAGCTTTTCTTCCCATAAGCATCCTGAAGTGTCCTGTTGGCTTCTGCACAATTTTTGGTATGCTTGAGATGAATTTTGACTGGTTATTCGGGGAAGTCATTGATGGTATGAATATCCCAGTATAATCTAGGATTCTCTTATCTAATGCCTTTTGCAAAAGATTCTGGTTTTAGGGAATTGTTTGCTGTTGCTTCTTGCCTTCCTCCTGTCATGCTTCCCCCCCTGCCCGCCAAGCTGGTACAGACAGATAGGCTTTCTGGAGCTGTTGCATCTGAGGCTTTCCTTTCTCTTCCTCTTCCTTTCTTTATGTTGCTGGCATCAACAAGCTCCCTCTTTCATCTCTGTAGGCCATCATGCAGTAGGACATCTTTCTTTCATCTGACATTGGGATACATGGCGTTATTAAACATTTTTTTAAATGTGCATCTGTTTAGGATGCCCTGAAAGAAGGGCCTCTCTGCTAATGCTGTTGTAGTGAGGTTGTGAAAAATAGGGAAATCAGAGGAATACACCAGAAAATTGCTGCTATATCTGAGTGAATAAACTATTGCCTGTTAAGTACATCTGATCTCTAGTGCTAAAAATTGCCTTGATATCAATCAAATAAAGTAAGAGTTAAGACAAATCAAGCTATGTGATGGAGAGGTGATGGGGATTAATGGTGAGCATATGCATGGGACAAAATACCTACAAAGTAGGAGATGCGATTAAGGGAACTTCAACACTACAAACACAACTTTGTTTCTCACTATATTTTTTTTCCTTGAAATGAGCTACCCATCCATCAGGCATCCACTGCAATTTATTTTCGGGCATTTCTCTCTTCTACCTTTAAAATTCCATCCTTTCCTGGTAATCTGTTAAATTCTTTTTTGCGGGAAGGGGCTGAGGAAATAACCCCCATCCCCAAATAACAGCATCTTTCTTTGTAGAATCTGCAGTTTTTGAAAACGGACTATGTTCCCTCACACCTCCTGTGCTTTTCTTTTTCAAATCACATAACTTCCTGCATGAGGTAACCTTTTCTATCTCTGTCTCTCTCTCTCTCTTGCTTGCTCTCTCTCTGGCTTGCTTTTCAGTCAGAATTGCTCTCTGCTCAGTGATGTCTCTTGCTCAGTGATGAATGAGTTTCATTCATCTTTCTTTTGGGGGCTCTGTGAAAAGCCTTAGACTTTGCCTGCTCCCATTTTTTCGCTCCACTATTCATTTCCATGGTGATGGAGAAAGGAGGGGGGTGGCAGAGTGGGTGGTAGTGGGGCCAGAGGTCAAGAGTGGCCACTTTCTGAATTAAAGCTTTGAATCCCATTAAAGGTGACACATAACCTGGAGTAACTCTCCAACAACTTGGCTGTCAAAGTCATCAAAGCAAAGGGAGAGGGAGGCAGGAGAAAGAGAGAGAGATCAGAGGAGGAGGGACCTGAGAGCTTGGACTTTCTGTCAGGATTACATCTGGTGACTTAATATAGAGGTAGTTCATTTGTGTTACTATACACTGTGCTTCAGTGAGGCCAGGCTCCAAAATCTGCATGCAGATGGGGTGTGCAAGGTAGAGAGGATTCCCCTCAGCCTTTGATCAACAAATGTAATCTTCTGGTTAAGTAAACATCCCTTCCCCTCCAAGAAATGGGAGGGGGGTGTTGAGTATAGATGAATGTCCTGGCCACTTTAGGATTTCATTAGGTTACTTTCTTTCATTTCTTTCACAGAGGTGCCAGGAGGACTCAACCAACCAAGATGAGGGACATTTTCTTGGCATTGTACAAATAGTCACTGAGAGAAAGTCTGTGTCCCAGAAGACAGTATGTGAAGTAGAGGGAAGTGTATCAAGCTGTTTCCAAACATCCAAAAATTAGGTCTTTTTAAACCATTAAGTTTGGAAACTTGCCAATCCCTATATTTAAAAAAAAAAAAAAGAAAAAAACTTCTGGATTTTCTTTTGCAGGTATTTCTTCTTCACTGAAGGTTGATTACAGAAAGGGAGAATCTGAAGGAGGCAACAGGACCTCCTTCCCTGTGTACATGATACATTCTGAATTTCCATCCACTCTTTGAATGGTGTCCTCATGGTGATAATCAGGGAATCAGGGTTGTGTGTGCAAATTCCCCTTTCTCACTTGTGCCACCTGATGAGTCAGCAGTTCAAAGTGGGATTTGCTGTTAGCTCCCAAGTGCGTGATCTTGCTTCTGGCACTATTGAGTTTCAGAATTTGTTATCCCTCCATCCTCAAGATTATCCAGTTCAGCTTTTAAGAAGACCTGATCCTAATATGCACTTTCAGAAAAGCCTGCTAATTTTCTTCTGTATAAAACTTTTATCCTTGCTCTCCTGTGTTTTCTGTATTAAATAAAAAAGCAAAATATTGGGTGCTAACCTCCTTTTGGAACTTCAAACATCACCCTGGTGTAATATTTCTCAGCTTGCTAAATCTGTCTAGATCCCAAACTGGACAATACTGTCCCTGCCGCCCCTGAGTATGCTGTCATTAAGAACTGTGCTGTGCACTCGGCAACGAAGATTTAAAAAAGTCTCTCTGTACTCTGAATCACATTTGATGTGAAGCCTTCAGCATCCAGGTCAAGTTGGGATGTCTGGGAAGATGTGGTTGCTTCTCTCAGGGTACATGACACCTCGTAGCTAGGTCTTTTGCATCATTATGGTTCCTCTGTGTATCCTACCATTCAGTAGCATCCCGGAGCTTCCTTGAGGCACTGTAAGAAATAGCTCAACTTATTTGAGAGGGAGGAGGGTTCTTGTTTTTTTTTTTTTTTTTTGTTAGAAAATTGCTGCTCTTACTGCTGGAGGATGTTAGCGTTCTTTGCCTACAGTGAACTGTGACACTCTTGCCTGTGTTTTGTTCTTGTGTGGTTTTTTAATTATTGTTTATTCCTTTGTAGCACAAATTATTTGCAGTCTTTTAAAATAAAACATTAAAGATTCTTTTTTGTTTTTCAAGTCCATATTTTTACATCCTGTTCCCCCCCCACCAATGGTATGTAGGACAGTAGTAACCAGTAATTTGTCTAGTAAGATAGTGAATTATTTTTTTTTCTCTTTGGCGTTTCTTCACTTTCTTAACTAGCATCAAGTGAAAACAAATACTGGACTTTGCAGACCAAATGGCAGAAATCCTCCATCTTTGTGATGCAGTAAAAGTAAGATCTGGGACTGTATATAGTTACCACAGGAGATAAAAATGAGGAATTTGGAAAGTTATTAGGAAAGTTTGATATTCGTGTGTGACATTTATTTATTTTTGTTAGAGAAGGTAGTGAAGGAATAGCTTGAGATGCCAGAAATACCCTAAACTGAGAAACAAAGGAGGAATAAATGCATTACTGAATGAGATGAGAACTCTGTCAATCATATGTAACTCTAGAGATGTTAAAAGTCCCCTAATTAGGGAGACAATCAGTTGTAATATGTATTTCATATGAAAGGAGAGACTGCTGAGGGAAACAGATCTAACTTTGGAGACATGCTGCAGCTAATAAAGGAACTAAACCAGCCAGGGAAAGGATCAAAACAATAGCAGCAGCCACTGGTTCAGAGGTATGCAAACTTGGGCCAAGGGGACCTCAGAAATAGGGCAGAGATGAAGTGAGTGGAGAATAAAAGCATTGTAGCTCTCTTTACATGAGAGGTAAAATGAAGCCGTGCAGGAACTGAGGGGGGAGAGTTTCTTTGTTAGTAGGGAAGATACTGGCCTACTTTGGTAGACTCGCACCCTGTCTACAGGCACCAGAGTAGGAGGGGAACTGCTGTCCTTTCACTATCAGATTTGTAATTATGGCATTTGATCAGCGATCTCTCTGCTGGATAGCATTGCTCATTGCAGTGTATGCTGAATGCAAGAGTACTGCGATCTGTCCCAATAGCAGCACGTGTAACAAGTATACTGACCAGTGGGCTAGGCCCGTTCTCTGTCTCCCCTACCCCCTTAGGAGATTTGGCTCCTTTTTTCCTTTGTTTTTGCTGGTGAGATGTTTGTTCGATATAAACCTGCTCCAGCAGGACTTCCAGGTCTGTTAGTCCTCTCTATATTCTTCTCACCTGAAACACAACACACATGAAATTAAGACAATGGGGAGGAAACAGAGATTTGATTTAAGGTGGAGATTTGATTTACCTGCTCTGCTGTGCTTGATACAACTTCTCTACATACTATCCTGTACTTTCACCCTCAGGGGTGTTGCCTTGCTTACTCCTCCCCATTTCTTTCTATTTTCATACCCACTTGTAATATATTCTTCCCCTCGCTGTAGCAAACCCACCTGTTAATGTTGACTCTCCTGTACCAGAAGTAATAGCAGAGCTGACCTTGTTAATCTGTGTGTTATCTGAGGCGTGGGAGTACACTGCCTTGCACAGGCTGTAATAGGATTGATTGGGTAAAGCACAAGCAGTTTCCCTTCTGTCAAGCCATTTTGCAAGAGTTGAAATGTAGCATATAGCACTGCATAAGCTGTATTTTCCAGTTAAAGGTGTGTATCTTGCTGACATGACAAAACCCAGGCTGAAGGAGAATTTAGAAAATTTGGGGAGGGGGTTGCTGCCAGTGAATCATGGATGAATTGGGTTTAGGTCCTATTTAACTTGTAGCATGGCTGGTAGGTGATTGTTCAGAATCCACAGCTGTGGCTCTCACTCAGCTCTATGGCTGTGTATGAACCTTAAAGAGTAAAATGTTGTTAAACAGTTTGAGCTAGTTGGGCCTTCCTGAAAGATTGACTTTGTTTCCTTGAATAGGTAGGAATTTAAGAGAGCTGTTTTCTGTACAATAGATATTAGTATCTCCCTTCTCTTTCCCCACATTTGCAAGTACTGTTATCCTCATGTTTCCAGTTAAGGAGAGTGGATGGTAGCATTTCTAATCTGGCCCACAACATCATTCTTAGGGCAATGTGTGTTTCTCTTGACACTCATGAACAGGAGCTTTTGCCTCCCTGTCCAGTAGGGTCTTGGCTGTAAAGCTTGCACACATTCTTATGGATGCCACACAGGGATGTGGGTGCTCCAGGGTTAGGAGACATAAAACTCTACACCACACTAAGTGCATTTGATCCGGACTGTTGAGTGTCCAGCCTCGTGCAAAACCTACTTGTGGAATTGGGCATGTGAGACTGTGGGTCTCTTCCCAACCAAGCATTTGCTTTTGACTGAGCACTGACACAGGCTGCCCAGAAAAGTTGTGGAGTCTTCATCCTTGGAAATGTTCAAAAGCCATCTGGACATGTTCCTGGGCAACTGGCTCTAGGCGACTCTGCTTGAGCAGGGGGTTGGACCACATGACCTCTATAGGTCCCTTCCAACCTCAGCAGTTCTGTGATTCCCGTACATGTCAGTTCTGTGACTCATTTTGTCTTGTTCAAGCTTTTACCCCTTCTCTGTCCCTCTGTTGGTTGATATGTATGCTACAGGTTAGTATACAGATTAGCAGTGTGTGCTAGTAGAGGTGAAGAGAAGGGCGTGAACTGTGTTGCATTTAAAGAAGGGGACAAATGATACTGAACTAACTTTTTACCTGAAAGAACTACTGATAGAAGTACTGCTATTTCAACTACTGTTCCAGCCATGTGCACCAACTGACATCCTGATAAAGAAATGTGACTGTAGGGACAATGTTGCTCCTTCAAAGAGACCTTATTGTGGTATAAGACATGCTGAAGCTGCAGGGAAATGAGTCCTAGGCATCCTGTGTGGCTTCCTTGGCCATGGAGGGGGGAAGACAAAGTTGCCAAGAACTAGCTTTGGTGGAAGGCTGGCTAAATCAGAAATGTGCTTGCTTTGGAGTAAGGGTATGCAGAGGAACACTTGGATGTTTTGTGCAGTCTGGGTGGTGTGCAGAAGTCCTGACTGCATGAAGTGTTCAAATGTGGCTTTTCTGAAACCCATGAGGATGACTTGCTGCTAGCCAAACTGGTAGGAGTGTTCTGGGAACAAGAGGTATCATCTGGGCACTGGAATAGCTTGAACTCCTCAGATGCGTTGTCTTCCTCCTGCCTCCAGTCTCCAGCCTTTGTCACCAAGAGGTCTGCTCTTTCTTTCTGAGGTTATTTCTGGGTCAGTAAAGAGGGAGATATAATCCTTGAGCCCTGTGAGGTAGTTAGCTTAATCATCCGAGCTTGTTCTGGCAGAAAGCTGCTTACAGCAAGCCTGTCTTGTGACAGGGAGAGAAAGGGGGCAGGAAATGGGGTAGGAGAGCCTGAATCACAGATCTAGAAATAGGTGCTGGAAATCCCACTCTTCTGACATAGAACTTCCATTGTTAAATCCCTCAGCAGCCTCTGACTTATGTAAATGTTTATATGAGGTGGAATCGCATTACTCCGATCTTCTAGTGGTTGGAAATCTGACATCTACCTGTAACTGTTTTCAATTAAATTCTGTAGGATTTAGTAATAATATCTATTAAATTCTGTTTCCATCCTTTGAAATCTTACAGGCTGCTTTTCTTTAAGGTTTATCCCTTAATAAGTTCCAGTGTAATTAAACTACCATCATCTTGGATTGAGAAGAGAATCTTCAGAAGGATTTATTTTTCCCCATTTCCTTTGCTGAGTTTCTTAAAATGTCAGAACACAGAAACTAGTTGCATGCTCTCAGGGTTTTTGAGCAACTGCCTCAGCCCTTGTGTCTTCGGCACAGTTGGCTGGGCTGAGCTGAGCTTCATATTGGGATACTTTCTGTATCAGCCTTCGTCCTGCAGGGACCCTCCTCAATGCACAGCCTGCTTGTTGCTGTCTCCTGGCCTGTTCCATTCCTGATCATCATCATCTTCCAAGTCCTTTCTCATCCCATCTGTTTTAGGCTTTTACCATCTGTGACACAGTCCTAGAGCCTGAAAGGTTTAAGTGTGTTTCTTGGGTGACAGAGTTGGGACTGATTCTTTCTCGGTTCAGTGTATCTAACATAGAGACAGCTTTTGTCCTATCCCTGTCAGCTTCTGGAGACTATTGCCCATAACATGTTTATATTTCTATGCAACATTTGTAAAAGCAGGCCTTTCACCACCTCTACCTGGTGTAGGTGTAAACAGAGCCATGCTTGCTTGTTTCCTATTTATAACTTTTGAATAGAAGTGCCTTTATTGCAGGTGAGGTATCAGTGCTGAGACTTTACCTTTTATCTTCAGGAATGAATATCTCAGGTGACAGGTCCTGTAGAAGCACAGTGCTATAGTATTTTTGCCCCCCACCCCTTTTTATTTTCATTAAAAAAAAAAGTCTAAAAGTGTTAGTAGACGAGGGATACAGACAAATTTGGATCCAAGTCTCTGTCAAACTCTCACTGTGTACACTGTGTGAGTGGAATGTGACTCTTCATCTGAAAAACTGCAAAACAAGCAAATGTTGACTTTGAGAAGATCAAGCAAATAATTTCTGCTCTTTGGTTTGTACTGTTGCAATATGAAGGCAGATCTGTGGAGTGAATGAAAAGTTGAATATCTGCCCTGACCTATAAGGAAACATGGTCCTTGGGGTAGAGTGAGAAGCTGATGGAAGACATGCTGTCTTTAATTCCCATCCATAGGAAGGGTGGGCTGTGAAGGCAAGCCCTGGGATGCTAGTGAAGATGTATTGCTGATCTCTGTGCATCAGAGCATCACAGTAACCAGAAATGCTGCTCAAGGGATCTAGGAAGAGCATCAGACTAGCTGCTCTATCGAAGCTCTAATTTGCTCATCACTTTTGGCTGATGTGATTAGCAGTCAAGGCTAATTACCTGCAGGAATGCTCCCTCTTGCCTCCCTGAATCCACACATGAGAAAGCTGGTGTTATGATGCTTGGCAATATAAGCTGTTCTTTCTTCCTTCCATCATAGGAGAAGATATGAATACTAATGAAATGGAGATAGGGGAACGCTTTCAGATCAAGTATCCTCTTTCCTCAAATCTTCTGTGTACTGCTTTGTGTGTTTTTGTTCCTTCTATTACAAAGAATGGCAGAAATATTCTGAAAAGCAATTCCATACACTTACAAAGATTGTGTGAACCTATATAGGTGTGGTCTGTGACAGCACTTTTTTACTTTGACAAAGAGTCAAGCGAATGTAACTGGCAAACAGATATGCAGAGGGTTTATTTCCTTGTAACCATGACACAGTGACCTAAGGAGGGGGTGGTGAAGAAGGAAGTTAATTGAAATGGTCTGGAACTTCAAGTAAGTCTGAATTTACTCCTGCCTTCCTGCATGCATGCCTGCCAGCCATTCTTTATTGGAGAGGGAGGCAATCTTACCCTAAAGCTGAACTTCTCTTTTCTTGGCAAAAAATAAAAATAATAATAAAAAACAACAGGTTTCAGTATACCAAATGTATTGCAAACTATCTAGAAAGGAAAAAACCAACATGGCTAGGCTGGATTTGAGGTTTGTTCCCTTGTCTCCTGTGCCAGCACACATCATAGAAGGTGGATTCAGCCTTGTTGAGCTAATTGTTTAGGAGCATAATCAAGAATTGTTAAGATTGATGTACAGGGAGAATTAAGAGCATATGCCTGAAATCCATAAAAGCCTGCTGACTGAGTGGTAGCTTGGGTGCTGAAGATTGCGTGGCTACAGTAATACAAAAAGGTAATGAGATAAATTAGCTTATAATGAACCCTATGATGCCAGTGATTTCCAATATTTTAGCTATCCAGGATAAAGCTGAGCTATGTTTATATTTAGCTATATTTAAACTGCACTGCAATCTGAGACATTATGAGCACTAGCTGGGCACTGAGTAGAGGTTCAAAAGATCCATGTACTGTGAATCTAGGTACCTTGCATGCCAATAAAGTCCTAAGTCCATTGGGACTTTATATCAAAGCATATGCCTGGTTAACCCTACCAGAACAGCAGGTTACCAGAAAAAAACATGAGGTTTGTGGGTTCTCCACCCTCATTCATTAAAGGCAGCAAGTTCACTTAATGTTGTGTTTATACGTCATAGAGCATGCAGCCTTACAGAGATACAGAGATGAACACATGTACTTGTAGTTGTATATGGCAGAAAAGACCTGAATCAGGGTCTTTTTTTTTATTTTTCTTACAATTTTTGCAGAAGTTGAGGTAGGAAAAATGTTTATGCATGAAAATGTCTAGTACTTCAGGCTTTGTAAACAAAGTATCTTTCAACTCGTTTGTCTTGGTTTATAATGGACAATAACAAACAGCATAATTTTCAGAAAGTTTGAACAGTGGAAACTCATTCCTTGAACTTTTATCTGCATTGCTGCATCCTTTACACCATTTTGCAAATTTCTTTCAGAGTCATGATGCCAAGAGATCTGAGTGAATTTAAGTCAGTCAGAATAGTTTTCTATTTGAGCTTAGACTGTGCTACCTTACTCACCTTATTGCAGTTTAAACTTGAACTTGATCCTCATAGGTATTTTCTCTGATACGCTTTCCGAGACTTTCTTGTAGTCCATACTTCAGACATGTATCCTCTGAAATCTATGTTAGACTTGTTTTTAACTTCTTCTTGGCAATAATTTCCAAATCCAATAATATGATATAGCTATAAAGAGAACAATTTTTTTTTTTTTCATTTTTTCCCTTTCCCTATGGGTAGCATTTAACTTGAAAGGACGCTGAGCATTGCCAGAGTCCTCCCACTCCTGTACTGGCCTCCAGGGACTCATAGCAAACCGCTTTGCAATGTGCCAAGACCTTTGGGACACCCACACCCCGGGAAAGAAAATAGGAATCAGCAGTTTGGTAGCTGCCTTGCATTGTCTTTCTGGCATTACTGTTAAGAATTATCAGGGATATACTGTCACTGTTTTATTTGTGTCCATCTATAGCCTTGCAAAGTCGTCTT
>VXAA01004389.1:1129002-1147947 GCA_013399115.1 Anseranas semipalmata | reverse complement strand
GTCGTCTTTTTTTTTTTTTTTTTTTTTTCCTGCACTGTGGATTTTTACCTGTTGATAGGCTTAGACAGGACAGTAGTCACATGGAGATTTTCCACAGTTCAAATTTAATTTTGATATATTGTCATCACAAAGCATTTTCCAATTTAAAAAAACAAATAGCTAATGTAGTAGAAAATATGTGCTACTATATAATCGGTCATTATGTATAGTGTGTCTGATATTCAAGAACATAGTCATAAGTAAATCTGTCTTTGCACATTATATTTTAAGTAGCAATGTATTTTCTTTTCTCCTCTCTCCATTTAAATGGTTGGGCTTTAAAACCTAAAGCAGGGAGTGCACCTGTGTGTTACTTTTGGAGACTTTAAATGTCCCCTGGCAACAATGACTGCTCTGCTGAACCATTTGCATTGTGACTGATTCCCTTGGTGGTAAGCTTCAGAGATCATCTGCATCACTGGCCTTAGTGACTTTTAATAGCACCAACTATTGATTGTTTTGGAATTATTTTGGAATTACTTCATGACTAGTTTTCTGCCATGATTACAACAAGATCCATTTTGTGGCTTTGCGTGTTGTTCTGTCACTTACTCAAGGTGAGTGGAAAATATTAATGGATTATTTTGCCCTTTTGTTTACACAAATATGCAAATTAAGGCACAAGTATGAAAAAAATGGAGAGGTGCTGTAAATTGTTTTCTTCAATGTCTGGTTCATAAAATTGTTTTCGCATCTAGGTAAACTTGGTATGCAAGAATTGGCTTCTGGATTATGCGAACCCTTTCTCCACTTTTTTACTATATAATTCTTATCTCGTGTCTGTCAGCCTTCTGTCTGTACACTATTCTTGACATTTGCATGTTTGAGTGCTTTCATAGGTAGTGACACAGACCTTTTATCAGTATCCTGGTTTCCATGTTTTGCAAGCTAAACTCAGATCATCAGATCTCCTTGACTATCGGTGCTAAGTTCCTCTAAGAGATTAGGCAATGTAGGGTTAGGTTTTTGTTATTGTTGTTGTTGTTTTGTTTGTTTGTCTTTAATTGCACTTGGCTGGCATTAATAACTCTTATACTAAAAGCTGTTTTGTTGTTGTTGTTGTTTTTGTTTTTTTGTTGTTGTTGTTTTTTTGCTTTACAGTACAAGGAGAGAAAAAGAAGCAAGAAAAGGACAAAGTGCTTTTTGATACTTCGCAAATACCGTATATTGCAATGGTGAAATGTTATGGTGGCAAAATTTAATTAGCTGTAACATGAGAGAAAACAAATCATGACATTTATTTTTAGGAAGATGCCTCCCACAGGGAACTGCAGAATACCTTGCAGAGAGAGGCAGATTGGAGAGGGCTTTTTAGAGTACAGAGATTCTCATCAAGCAACAAAGCAAGAAAGTATCTTTATAAATTTAGTTGTCTGTTGTTGTTGTTATTACTTACTATTGCTATTATTGCTCTGTATTATTATTATTAAGAAAACCACTTGTAGAGAAGAGTGAGTGATCTCACAGCAACAAGCATGGAAGAGATGCATGATAGATTTGGAATCCTAAGAAAACTAGGGATATAAGCAGCTGTTTTTGCTGGCTGGTTGTTGAAAAAAGAAAATAAAGCATGTATTTTTGGTGGAAGAGAGAAAATGAAAGAAGTGTTAAAATGAGACTGGAAGCAGGGAATACAGCAGCGAAAGAAAGAATGGTGGGAAAAGCAAAGTTAAAAGGAACTCAATAAAGAACTATCTAAGGAGAGCAAGGGTAGAATGTGGGTTGGAAATTAGTATACATGGAAAAGAGTTTTCTTTCTGCACTTTTTTTTTTTTTTTTTCTGAAACAGTATTTTGCTAGCTCTGTTTCCCATATATTAGTCTGAATTAGCAGACGTCCTGATTCTCTGGATGTGGTCCCATTTTGCACAGCATCAAGCCATAGGATGCAAAATGCCCTGCTGTGTCTTTTACATGAGTGGCAAGAATAATAGCTGAAGGAGAACAGAGTGGGATTTGTTGTCTTTATCTAGATCATATGGTTATAATTAACCCATTACAGGCAGCTGTGTTAAATGTGTATATACCTAGAGGCATACCTGCAAGTATGCGTGTGCATTTGAGTAGTTACACCAAATGTCAGTAAACCAGGAAAGAGTCAGCAAATGATACATACTGAACAGCAAGAACAGCCAAAAAGCTTTGCCTTACATTGTAGCGCTGTGTCTGGTTTGCCTTTCCTGCTTCTTGTCATAGTTATCATACATCAGTCCACATTGAGGTAGTTTCTGTATTCGTATGTATAAAGAGATTGGAAATAGCACTTGACTTTTCATCGGGAGTTACCAAAAAAGAAGTTGGTGGCAGCAGTCTTTCATCTAGCAGGAATGTTTGAGAACACTCAATTGGATGAGGAAAGACAGTTTTGTAAATGTGGACTAGTCTTGTAGGTACCAGAATGGTGCCATGGCTTTAGCCAGAGTTCACTTTAGATTTAGCCTCTGCCCATTTAGATGTTGTGGATCTGATTGTCCATGGCTCCTGGTCAGTGTTCTTTCTCTGGGGAACGCATAATAGTCTGTGACTGTTGCTGGACCAGGCAAGGACTAATTGAGTCAACACTAGCCCTGTCTGAAGCAGTGCTGAGAAAAGAATGGCTTAGGAATAAGTGTTAATTCACTACTTCACTTTTAGTACCATGGCAAGATGTTGCCCCTGTGATGATTAGTACAGTGCTTGTTTAAAAATCATCCTTTAAAGCTCAGCCAGAGGCAACTTTTGCACAAGTAGGCAGCTTAAAATCCAGCAGAGGGCAATGCTGTATTGCACCTGTACAGATACTGCAAATGAGTCTACCTCGAGGACCTTTGAATTATCTTCTCTAATGAGAGATCATGCATTTAATTCAAGATAGATTATACGAACCTTGTGGTTGTTTTTTTTAATAAAGTTCTGGAGTATGGCTGGGGAAATCTCTCCCATTGGTGGAAGGTGTGTTGCTGATACAAGGATGGATGGATTGCATTACATGTTTGAACTGCAGAGAAATGAAACGATGACTTGTCATAGCTCTTGATAGTTTTGGTAGAAAGTTAACATCCCCCACTTTTCCTTTTCCACCCACCTCTTCCCCCACCCCATACATGCCTATTAACTTCTTCAGCTACTGCAGTTTTATTAGGGCTTTTTTATTTCCCCATCATTATTTCTTGCATATTCACAAAGAAGGGGGGAAATGACAGAGCTCAGTAGTTAAAAGTGACCATGTTCTTGGGAGACTCATTGAACAATTCCCATTTTATAGAAATTGTAAAGGCCACACATACCATGATACTTTTCTGTCTATTAAACATCAGTGAAGAAATTTGAAACAAAGTGCCAGTGGGAAGGGTCATTTAGAGTTACGAATATACGCAGCTTTCTACTGCCTCATGAAGCATATTAAACTCAGTAGAGATCTTACAAGGTCTGGTGCTCTGGTTTTACTTTTAGACAGCTGCAATCCCAGAGGTTTATGTGACTCTGATCCTGTTTGAAGCAACTGCACTCTTAGTGTCTCCAGTCTGATCTGTGTGTGGTTCTGGTGCAACTGATGAGCCCAGAGCCTGACTCTTCAGGAGCTCTTTGATCTGATGGGTGCCCCAGGACCCAGTCAGGAGCCCATGAAACTGGTTTTGCAGCTGCACACCAGCTCCCCTTTGTTATGCTGCAGCAGCTCATGGTCGTAGTGTGCTCCCTGGACCGCTGCTTTTACCAGGCTATTCTCCAGATTCCTGAATGAGCAATAAGAGTAAAGGGTTTCAGTTGGATTTATGGGAACAGAGATAAAAAGTGTTCCCAATGGGACTCTGTCTGGAGCAGAAGGGTCTTTCTTGAGAAACCTTGTGTACTTTCATTGTCCTCCCAGGCTGGACTATGCTCTGTTGCAACCTGCGCAACCTGCAGAGTGACTAGCAGTAGCAAACGGAGAAGGAATCCACTTTAGAAGTCTGAAATACAGATACATTTTTATCACACTTTTCTGGCTTTCTCCTGTTCTTACTTCCAAAACAAGTCGGCAGTGGCGGACCAGCCACACTTATAAGGACGCGGGGCAGATGCTCCATTTTCTGAGTTATAATTACAGAGAGCAAAGGAGAGGAGAGAGTGGAGTGATCAAGGATGTGTTTTGCTGGTGCTTGTCTCTAGGACAGTAAGGATGACATGATATTGGTGGATGTTATATTCGTGCCCTGCACAGGCACAGCTCTCTCTAGGCAGCATAAAGAAATCCAACCTACAGTCAGTACATTACTGCAATAAATAGCTTTTACAGCACTATTGTAAAGAATAAGAAGTCATAGAACAAATTAAATACTAAGGTGTTCATGACAGTAGGGCACATGAAGGAGGTGACTTTTTCAGTGGCAAAGCCAACAATCTGGGATTTAGAACTAATCTCTGGGCAAACTGTTTTTCCTAATTGATGCGTGCAGCAACTCAGTCGACGTTGGTTGCTTAAAATTCAAAGCCTGGAGCCGGTCACCTTGCTAACTTAGTGTGTGTGTGTGTGTGTGAGGTGCTCCTACCGACGCAGACCCAGCCTGGGGGAGAAGGTGGGTGCTGGAGGTACCCTGCACTAGCCAGGAGCTGTCTCAGGTGCTGTCCCTGGGTGCCGGCTTGGGTTTTTCATTCTTTTCCCCCAAAATCTAGGGGTTAAAAATAATTTCATTTCCTCATCCATCTCTGCTGTAAACAACAGGCATGTACATGCAGAGAAGCATGAAGGCAAAAGACTGCTGTCGCATTTCTCTTCTAGCCAGAACCAAAGCCTCCAAGTGTTGTTTATAAAACAAGCCTCAAAATACAGCTTTTCTTAAGTCTTCAAGAGTGCAAATATAACTTGCAGCCAACGAAATACCATTGTCTCTGCTCTGTGGCAAAGTAAGTGTTTTAATTTTTTTTGAGGACATTTGGACTGGGCCCCTGAATACAAAGTCCCAGCTGAGCATGAATTCAAATGACTGAGGCCTAAGCCCCTGATAATGAGGTTTATTAAGGAAGCACTAACAGAGCTGAACTAGAGTGGACTGAATGGCCAAACTGAAATAATGGAATGCTTGTGGCAACCAGAAAATGATTGCTTACTGGCATAATCCCAGGATAAACTTCTGCCAAGAGCACACAGTCTTTCCTTGCCAATTTCTTCATATGGAGAAATACAGTACTGGATTTCTGCACGTAATAGCTGTGCAAAAGAATAGGAGGAGGAGAAGTGGCAGTCTGCATGAGGAAGAGAAAAAATGTACATCCAAAATGATGTAAACAGCGTGATCCCTAGAGCTTCACTGATCAGCAGCCTCTAAAGAGACCACCTGGGCTTCAAATTTAGGAATATGGTCTGAAATGCAGGTTTTAGCCTGTGGAGTCCTATCACTTGAATCTCTAATTAACAATGAGTGCAGCATGCAGGGAACAGAAAAATTTAGAACTTTGTTCTAAAACTCCTGCCTTTATGAGCAATTTCTTTCATATATGAAAAAAGAGGACTGTCTTCCAACTCTGCTGTGAGATACATTCTCAAGAAAAGTCTCTTGAATCACACTCAATTATTTTATTCACCGAGAAATGCAATTATGAGAAGCAGCTATACATAACTGCAAGTTAAGTTAAAATGACTAACTGCTGCTCATGCAAGGGAGGAGAGGGTAGTGAAGTTATTCTGTATTGTACTGCCTTGCCATTATATAGAAGTCTTTTGCACAGGACATTTAGTGAGGGAGCCCTTATTCGCATCCCCCCTCTGCTGGATTAACAAGTTTTGTTTGTTTGTTTGTTTGCCTTTTTTTTTTTCTTTTTTTCCCCCAGCCAAAATCTCACATATCTGAATGCTGCAAATACCATCCTACAAGTCATTTTATAGTGGTAGTCTCTCTCCATCTCATGCAAAAGCTAATCATGTAGTATAAAATACTTAAATAGCCACTAGGGCACAACAATCTTTCCTTCCAGGAAAATGCCTTTGAGGCCATTAGAAATATCTGTACTATGAGACAAGTACAGTCTCTGCATGGGAGATTGAGATACCCGCCTGAGAAATCTTTGAGCTGTAGCTAGGACTCTCTTGAGGAGTAGGAAACTGTAATCAAAACCTCTACTATCAATCACAGACAGGATCTGAAGACAGATCTTCCAAGCTTCACATTTTTATTTTGAAATCAATATAAAATTCAACAAAAAGCATAACCTTAAATTATTTTTCTTTTTCTTTTAATTTCTGCCAGTGAATTAGCACTCAGTTTGTGTAACTAACTGATTTTTCAAAGTCCCAAAGGGGTGGTTCTCAAATAGCTTTTGGCTGGATGCTGTGATATAAGGTCTAAAACTGAATACAGCATAGTGTGGAGAGAAGTGAGGAAGGATATTGTCTGGAAACAACCAACCAGTAGATCAACAGCAAATCTGAGCTGTTCTCAGTCTGTATTTTTTTTCCTAGTTATTATTGCATTTAGGTATATGGCATAGATATAGCTTTTAAAAAATTGCCTTATTTATATGATAATAAGAACGCCATTTGAATCAAAGCTGCCTTCCAGCAGTAGTTCAACCTCCTCCAGGGCTGTAACCTCCCTTCAGAGGTTAAGAATGCCAACTTCTTTCTTCCTAAATGCAGTCGTGTCTTTCTGGCATCTGCTGTGCTTGTTCTATGATGCTGTGATGATACAGTATGTCACAAGTACAATTCTTGCCACATGTCTGCACAGAATCTGGACTTTATTTAAAGAAATAAAGAAAAAATCTCTAGCCATTGTGGTTTGGAAAGACAACTGAGGAAAGCCTTTCATGTCTGACTTGTTGCACTTTTATCAATATGAATCTTGAATAAACTGAAAAATAGGCCTTGGATCATTTTGTTATTCTCAGCTGGCTATTAACTCTGTACACCAAAGATGATTGTCTTAAATTCCAATTTGTTTAATACTTTTTCTTTTTCCTATCCTGTTCTCCTGTTTGGACTCCCAGGAGAACCGTGGGTTCAGTTCTCCCTCAGCTGCCAAAATCTCCAGTTGTCTTGCTGAGATTTTCTATCTCTTACTTGGACAGTGAATACAGAGATCATTGGCAGATGCAAAATGGAGACCGCAAACATTGTGAAATATGCGTTTGCCTGCCCGCATTTTAAGTAGAGTTTTGTCTTGCAATTTTTTCATTGGTTAATAATTTTTTAGTTCTCTGATTATTGGTGTGTATGATCTTCCCATCCAATTACTCTGTTAAGTATTTAATAATAGAAATAACCCGTGCCATTTTTTTGCTTGTGCTCTGCCTAGTTTTCCTCCAATGCTAGAAATTAGTCTTGTTATATAAGCATTATGTACATTATTATTAGCATTATTATTGTTACATTATTATATACAATTTATTATATACAATTATTATAGCATTATTATTGTTACATTGTTACATAAGCATAGATGGAACTAGATATGTCTGGTTTTAAAAGGCCATGACTTCCCTTAGGAACTCTCACCTTCCAATGGTTTGATGAACACTGTCTTCCAGTTTGGAGAGGGGACTTCTGTTGTTGTTATTGTAGTTGTTATTGTTGTTTAAAAAGAATTGTTTTAGTGGTCTTAGACTCTGTGACCTGAAGCAGCTGTAATGTGCAGAGTGACTCATGAAGCAATAGTTTCTCTGGAGGGGAAAAATGGAGTACCTCAAAAAGGTTAATAGAGGGCATAAGTGAGAGGCCATGTGCTTTCAGCTTAAATAGGGTTCTGATTGTGTTGCATATTTTGGAGTGCCACCTGAATAGTCAGTCAGTGAAGGAGACAGGGAATCATAGTAAGTAAAGGAAATAACACGGGCTATTTTCTTTAGGTGTATAGACTATTTCCCTGAGTCTGACTGGAGGTGTGGGGGGAGAGTCCTCAACCTAACAGTCAGCTCAGGCAAAGCAAAACTCAAGTATACTCAAGTATTTGGCAATAGATAAGTACTTTCAGGGAATGGTAGCTGTCAAAGATAAAGGGGTTCTGCTGTGTCGTGCAGCTTTCCTGCAACAACACACTGAGGCAGTGGGGCTGCCCAGTGTTGCTGCCATTCTTCCCTGCTTGGGCAGCCTGGTCACCCTGCTCAAAGCCTGGAACTGCAGAGACACAAAATCCAGGAGAGTAGAGCAAGCTAATAAAGCAAGGTAATAAAATTATCCCCCTTTCACTTAATCTTTTTGCATTGTGGGTTTCTAAGTATTTTTTTGAAGGAGGCAAGTGCTATTATCCCTATTTCATAGATGGAGAAGTGAGGACAGTGATAGATGCTGTGATTTGCCTGTTGCTATCAAGCTGAAAACATCCTCGTTGGGGCAGAAAGAGAAAATGATAATACAGTGGAGGTAGCTGCCTGGCTTGTATGGTACAGCTGTTTGTTACGAAAATCATATCACAGCTTAAACAGCTCTCAAATCACGATACATTTACCATAATGGTATGACCACTGGGACTGTGATGAAATCAGTATATGTCTGCACACAGGTTCTTTTCCTCGTAGTAGAAGTAATAGTCTTTGGCTGTGGACCTAATTACAAAAATAGTTTTGTTCACTGATTGCTCCTGTTTTTTTTTTTTTTTCTCCTGTCTATGTTATCCATAGGGCATTGTTATAAATACTGCAGTAAGGAAAATGAGGCCTCCTAAGCTTATACTGTTTCAATAATTAGATTTGGAATGGTGAATTGGCCAGACAGAGACAATCAGAGACTCTTTTCTGCCAAGTGTTTACCAACTGGATGGGAATATGCCACCCCTTTCTATAATATTGTCAGAAGGTACCCAAGTTAATCTCTGGTAGATGAAAACACATTAGCTGGCCAAGCAGGTGTCCAACCAGAAGACAATTAGCTAAAGCAAAGAAAGTAGCCAGTGGGGTGGGAAGGGACACAGAAAGAATAACTGTAATAAAAGCATATTCTTTCCTACATAGGCTTGCTTTGTCCTTCTGCTGTTATCAAGCAGTTATATTTTCTGCACATTGGAGAAGCTGTGAAGGAGTTGAAGGAGAATAGAGGATTTACTGATAGCGGTGGCTGGGGAAACTCATGACTACAACACATAGGTTCTCCATGAGAGACACATGGATGCAGATGATGCACAGGAGAGTTGAGTCAGGAGCCTGGCCTTCCTATCAATGAGACGAAAAATGTTGGAGAGAATGGATGTGGGTCTCCTGTGGTCTTCCTGGTGTGTTTTTGGCTGATCAAATCCAGGACTATTTAATCTTGTTTCTAGTTTTGGAAAAATGAAAGTGTAAAGAAACTTGGTGTGAATTCATAGATAGTGATACAGCAGTTGTGATCACTGTGGGAAGAGCAGAGAGAAAAAAATCGCAGTAAGAGAAGTGGCTTAAAAGGGGCCTTCCAGTTAGGATCCAGGAATACAGCAGTATGAACTAAAATTTCATTTTTTTTTAATGTTGTATTTTTTTTTTATTTTTATTTTTTAAGCCTTTCAACTAGAGCTGTGGGAGGGGAAGGTTAGTACATGAGACAGTTGCAGAAGTCAGCGTTCATTTCCACTTGAGAACCCTGACTCACTCAGACCCACCATGAGGAAACCAGAGGAAGTAAATGTGTGCATTTTGTGGATGAGGGTGAAATAAGAGCTTGAGGAGAAGCAGAGAAAACAGCTTTCAACATTAAAGTTAATTTGATCAATGTAGCTTCTAAGAGGGAAGGCCAGGCCTAGGCAAATGAACTCTATTCACTAGTTTGGGATCAACAGAGGAAATATCAACTGTCCCTTTTACATTTTATTAAGTGTAATGCTTCTCTTGAAAGGACAGCATTTTTTTTTTTTTTTTTACCCTTGCATTGATATGGTTAATTTCTTAACATCAGCTTATGATATTGAAAATGTGTATTTTTTTCAGTAATGTTTTTTTATTATTATTTTTATTTTTATTTTATTTTTTTTTTAAGTATGTTCCCTAGGCTTTCTGAAAATAAAATCACTTTTGTAAAATCTCATGTGGGAAATATGGAGAGAAAGAAGCATAAAGCTTCTAATCCCTTCTGGAAAGTTTAGCCATCTCTATTTGGTTTTCAGTTTGCTGTCCTTTTAACCATCCTACTTACTGCCTGTTGTGTTTGTGTAGCAATGTATCTCCACTTACTACACATTGCCTGTCAGGAAGAAACTATTTGTTGCCGTTATATTCGCGTGCACTATACTGCTGCATGAATGCAAAGCTTTCAAATTGACACCTTTTATAATAATTGGTTCCTTTTTCTGTGGTCAGATATATATTATAGTGTCCTGGGCTGGCAAAACTTTGCTTAAAACTTGCAGTGAAGGAATTGCATTGCTCTTGATGCTCCCTGAGGGAAAGAGCTGGCTAATAATAAGCCCAAAAGCAGGTTCAGATTTCTAGATCTGATGTTGCATTGTAGAAGTATCTGGAGATTCTGCCTATGAGAAACAGTAGGATATTTTGTATAGCTTGTAAAAATGATATTTTTATGATACGGAATATAGTTTAATATTAATGAGCTCATAAGAACAAAAATAAAATTATTTTAATTCACAAAAATACTTTCAAAAACTTGCTGTCTCATCTTGTTAAAATTGATG
Source organism: Anseranas semipalmata (assembly GCA_013399115.1). Classification (NCBI taxonomy): domain Eukaryota; kingdom Metazoa; phylum Chordata; class Aves; order Anseriformes; family Anseranatidae; genus Anseranas; species Anseranas semipalmata. The sequence goes on along the minus strand of VXAA01004389.1, from coordinate 1,137,362 downwards.
TTCTCCATGAAACATTTCAATTCTGACAAAACATTTTCAGTGGAAAAAATTCTGTGTTTTTTTTTAACTGTTGTCTTGAGTCACTCTGAGTTTATGTTCCGCACTAAAAGGCAGAATTCCCAGGGGTGTCTGTTATCAACTTGAACTATTAATTTATGTCTGGAGAACTAGAAATATAAAATATCCACAACATTTGTTTGCCCCAGCCTGATGCAAGAGACAAGCACGCAATCGACTATGCAAATATCAAAAGCTAGGGGAACTGTTATCCACAAGTTAACTAATTACTTTAGATTATTTACTTGAACAAAGCTAGATGAGGCATGTTAATTGATCATTGTTTTCAACTTTTTCCTTTGTTTACATTTAAATCATTTTCTTCAGTTGTGCCGCTCTTAGTTCCCTGCTCATTTGTATAGCATTAGCATAACCCGCTGGCCTCAATGCTCATTTTTTTCTGGCCCTTAATGATGCCTATGTTGGAAAGAGAACATGAAGTTGATTACATATTGGAAAATGTAGTCCCCAAGCTGCACAATGCAATTTTTGAAGTGAAGTGTTTGACTTGGGCTTATCAGCAGGGTCATGCTGTGATTTTTTTTTTCCTTTTAAGCTAACTGTTTGATTGTGTCTTGTTATTATGGGTGCCCCGTGCTGTAGCTGAGGATAAATGCTGGTTTAAAAAAAAAAAGAAAAGAAAAATAAAGTTGACCAAATATAATTTCAGCTTTCTAAAATTTTTCTACTTCTCCCTGGGCTGATATGCAGTAACAAACAGATAGTTATACTCTATTATTATTATTATTTGCTACTATACTGTGGAATAAATTGCTGCTTCCCCAACTCCTTCCAGTACTGGCTCTCCTTTGAGGCAATACCAGTTACCATTTAGCAGCTTCCCTGCTCCTACATGGAGGGGAGGGCATTGCTGGAGCTGCCTCTGTGTGGGGTAGCCCTTTTCTTCCCCCACACAGGGAAGCAAAAGGGAGGATAGGAAAAAAAAAAAGAAAAACTGAGAAAACTGTTAGCTGAAACTCTCCGATTCTGTATTGTTTTGCCAAACAGAGCAACCTGCTGGCTCCACTGTTTCATGCGTGTTGGAACAGTGACCTGGAGCCTGGAGCTGAGACTGGAACCCCACAAGCAGCCATCCTTCTGCAGCTGAAATGCAAGGAGCTTTTCTCCAGTAGGGTTTGTGCTGTCCTACACTGCTTTGAACTAACTTGTTAGCACACAGACCGAGACAAGTGACAACCGCTATTTGATATTGCTGGTGCAGATCCCAAAATGTCATGTCCAGATCATAGAATAATAATCCCTCACAGGAAAGTAAAAAGAGTAAGAGAATTGAGCACGAAGATTATGCTTTGTGCAGGTCTTTGAACAAATGTCTTTTTTTGTTCCCTGCTCTTCCCAGATGAGGGTAAAATATTATTTCAGTATTTAATTTGACCTAAGGAAACTTGGTGTTTCATGATTATTCTAATAGGTTTTATTTAATAAAATCATTCTGAAACATAACCATGGTTAGATTTTTTTATTTTTTTAGACAAATAGTATCATTTGGTAGACCAATCAGTTGTTATAATTAAAAGTATTTCTTCCCTCATAAAACTTGGCTCACTTATAGCCTTAGTGGTTTAAACTTAAAATAGCATTTCTGTTTGAAATGAGCACAGCATTTCCTTGATCTGTGAAAGTGCAACTAAATGATGGAGATCAGCAACTTTGCTCAAGGCTTTGTGCCACAAGGAGGGCTTGGGGATCTTTGCCCATAAGGAACCATAGCGAGAAATATGTGTGATTTCCATGTCTACTTCCAGTACTCAGAAAGGAAAAACAAGGTTAATAAAGATGTAGCATTAGATAAAGAAACAGCATTACAGTGGCAGGATAGCCATAACAAAGAAATAAATTGCTCTGTTGATAACTGCAGCAGTCAGGGTTGACGACATGTAAGGAAAAGCTGGTACCTGAGAGACATTTGAGTGACATCAGAGAGAAATATCAGATTCAAGTGGCCTGCACAATGAATTGGAGAAACTAGAAAAAGGTGTAGTACATGCAAATATCGTTGGGTTAGCCCAGGCCCACACCAGAATTGTAATCATGGCTGGCAGGCAGGGCTTGAAGGGCATGTTCAGATAGAAACCAGAGTAAAAGTGATATAGCTGTAATGGAAATTAGTGGTACACTGTAATCAAATAAATACTACTGGTATGCATAGGATAGAACTCATATGATTCAGAACTAATTTGGAGGAGTATGGGAAAATGTCTACGGTTTTAATGTCAACCTGAAGGTGGATGTAGATTTAGTTAGAAGTCCTGGTAGTGTTATGCAAGAGGAAAATAGAATAATATTCTCATTATAGAAGGGTTTATCTTTATAAATTTAGATTAGAGGGCAAATGGTGCTAATAATAATAGGGACTAAGTATTTGTGGATGGGATTTCTTCACTACCTACCACAGGACTATTAAAAGTTGATGCTATTTTAGAGCTTACTTCAGTAGGACCTCAAAGCTCATCCTTAAAAATAACCACTAGTATGAAATATTAACAAGTCGATTCAGTTTATATTAAATAGGATCATAAACCTAAAAAGTCTAATTAAGGTTTTCAATTTTAAAAGGCATTTTTAGAGAAATTAGTTGAACTGGTAAAGTGTGTTGGCCTAATGCAGGATTTTTAATAAAGGACTTTTTCAAATCCTTGTATCAAATTAAAAATAAATTGTTTCCTCAAGAAACAGAAGGGGAAAAAAAAGGCACCTAGAGAGGAATTCCAAACCTAACTGGGAATCAACCCATTAAAGTGGTATCAGGAGCCTGAAGGAATTTTGGAAAATGGAACTGATCACCCAGTAAAGTAGTGTCTTGAAAGTCCAGGAGTGGCCTGCTGCTGGGAATCAACAAAAATCAAGCTGACTTAAATCTTTCAAGGGAATTATAAGTCTAGATTTTTTTTTTTTTTTTCCCCCCAGTGTTGCAAATAAAGACAACAGAGGAAACGTGTGTGTGTGAGGGGAGGGAGAACACTTTACAGTGGGGAGATTACAGTTCACAAAGGTCTGGCTCTGAAAGTGTGTAAGCATTTGCCTCAGTTTTCAATATGGAAGATCACGTAGGACATAGGTGCACGTGGCCCTGTGGTGGTGAATGAGAGAGTACTGGGGAAGCAGAAGTTTCTGCAGCTGTTACAGAGGTTAAACTCCTAAGAACTGAATGCTCTCAACTTCTTTTTTACGGAGAAAACTTTATTTCCATGTCAGAGTGCTACAAAAATGGCATTTGACATTTTGGGTTCATTAAAAATGATTGTTAACACATGCATGGAATACTTCCTGCTGTTGTACAACTGGAGCATAGCAAATACAATATTAATATTTAAGAAGGAGGAAAGAAATGGATCCAGGTAACTGCTGACCTGTTTAATCTACCCTTGATGGACTGCAAAATAAAACACATGTTGAATAAGAAAATAGTTTAAAAAATAGAGGTAAATGTTAAGTTTCATTAAACATGGCATGTGTTTTCTGAAAGGAGTCTGATCTCCCAAACTAGCTCACTTAAAAATATTTTTTCTAGCTGTGACTAATCTGGGACTAATCAAACCATAATTTATTGAAGTATTTGTTTTGGGACTTGATGAGAAATTGTTAATTCAATCAAGAAAAAATAAAAGGGGAGTGAGTGAATATTAATGCAAAAGGTAGTCCTAACATTGGTAAGGAACTTGAAGAGGTATCAAAATGAACAGTGATGTGAAGAGAAATACTAGGCTGTAAGAATTTCTTAAGTCTGCTTTAGGGATGCATTTTATTTATTTGTGATCGTGGGATGAAAATGATATTGTACTAAATGATAAAGCTGGGAGTCATAGGATGCTCAAAACATTGTTTATGGCCAAGGAGGAAGCACACCTTTTATATATATTTATATAAAGTCAAGAATTTTATTATTAGTATGATTGCAACCTTAAAAGCCTAATGCAAGAATTATTATTAGTCTAGATGTAATTATTACAGAAGGAGAAAGAATATGTCTATCAGATATAATAATAACACAGTTAGAGTTGTTACACATACACTATGGTTCAACTGCGTTTCCTGATGTTATGCTGACCCTTCCCCAGCTCCTCTGGGCCCTAAGGTCGGTGGTTTCATTATGGTATTGTTGGTGAGGATGCTATGGTGTTTTGTCAGCATCTGGAGTCCTTTGCCAGGAGGAAGATGATGTTGATGTTTTCTTCTTCCTCACTTTAGGATCAGCTTAGAGTTGGTTTTAAATGTTTGCTGACCTGCTTTTGTACCTTTTTTGTTTCTCCATTGGTCTGCAGCTCCATGTTATATCCAAACTTCTTATATATATGGTGTCTTTTGAATAGATTGGAAACTATTTCTTTGTTCTCTTTCTTACCGCTATTTTTCTCCAGCTGCAGGTCTGCATTTCTTTTCTGAGAATTGGTGAGTTGTTTTTTTTTTTTAATAGTTTTGGGGTCTGCATTGTCAAGCCTGTGCCTCCTCTTGTATTTCCCATACACATACCCAACACTGTATCCTGTGTCTCCACTTCTCAAGTCCTTTGCTAAGACACCAGTCCTGTATTTCTTTATAGTACATTATTGTAATAGAGTCATAAAACCTGAGTGGCTCTGCGCAAAGGTAAACAAAGTAAATCATATTAGCCATAGCCAGCTGGTGAATTAGAAAAATTGCTGCTGCAGCTAAACCAAATGTAACAAAGCTGTGGACTGGTCAAAGAAAGCTGAGACAGAGCAAACCATGACAAGCCTCAGTCCTGAGGCCTTGCATACTCACTACAAAACCTGTGGCCTATCTTAAGGAATGTCAATACATACAGCATTGCAATATTTGCAAGGTGACAGCGTTGTCAACACATATGTATGGTATTACTGGTATGTTATGGTTTACTGGAAGAGCTGGAGGATATGGATGGGTTAAATCATGTGACAAAATGTGGAGTGGGAGATTACACTCATCTGGACTAATAATAAAACACTTGTTTCTATAAGCTGGGGCCTTGCCAGTTGCTTTGGGAAGAACAGATGAAGGCAAGGGATTTTGAGTAATAGTTATTAACAGGAAAAAAGCCACCTGCGAAAGGCATATGTAACCCTAGGATAGGCTGCATATGCTAACTTTGGTAGGGCTAGGAAAAATAAATGCTGCTGCTCACTGATGGAACTTCATCAAATCATCTGTTTTGTTCTGGATGTTTGTGTTCAGGGAAATACTTATTCCAATTTGAGCAGGTGAGAAATGGAGAAACTGCATGAGTTAATTGCGTTCACTCCAGTGAGCATGACATACACTAACTGAGGCCCAAAGGTCTACGGAACACAGCGTGAAAACACCAGGGCTGCCTTGGGCTGCTAACTTGGATATAGAGAAAGCAAGCTGTATTTGCAGGGTCTTATGTTGGAGGGAGTAAACTTTTTCTCTTGGGCTTTTGGGCCAAGCCTACCACTGTATGAAAGTGTCTGTAGTGTTTCTGGACCCAAGTGGATGTGTCTGCCTGCCACTGTGCTACACTGTGTGGATACTGGTTTGGACCTCTGATAGAGCTGGGATCTGTGCACTGCAGACCACAGGATAGCTATTTCTTGGAAGAGTTGTTGCATTCTACTCATGTGGACTGTAGTCATCACAGGAAACGAACAATTTAATGAATTGGGTTTAGGGAAGATGCGTGTGATGGTAAAATCAGGTCAGGAGGCAGTGAGGAATTTGCATTGAGGCTCAAGTTACTCTCAGAAGGTCCTTTAAACTCCACGCATAGTGTGATAGAGTCTGCCTGACTCTCTCAGGTGCTCAGCATGGATGGATGGTTGATGAACTCATCCATTTTTGATCACCTCCCATTTTTTTTCCTTTATTTTTTTTCTCCCAAGCAGAGATTGATTGTGAAATCAACTGTAAGATTGAAGTAATTCCTGTGCCTCACTGTTGTTGTGAGAAGCCATTTGCTACAGTGCATCTCAGCTGGGCTTCAGTTCTCACCTTGTTACACACTTCATGTTTTCCTAACATTTTCTGTTTCAGTGTTTAACTCTCATTAACCATTTCTCTCTTCTATCATTCCTGTTTTGGTGCTCTTTTCATGATTTTAGTGGTGTCTTTTCTTATTTAATCTCTTCTTCTAATCTTGTTGCAATTTATCATTTAATCTGTTCTAAACTCTCTCTACCTTTTCTCATTTTTTTTGTTTCCTGCAGTTCCTTCCACCCCAAATGTCTTGTTGCTTTCCTTCTCTTTTATTTTTGTTTCTTCCTTTCGGTTGTAAATGTCACTACCATTTGGTTAAATTCTGTTGTCTTGCTCTGTTTAGGGGCTGTTTTAGAAATACTTGCCCTTCATGACACCTTATCTTGTTACCATTGGTGTAGATGGAAGTCTCATTACATGAACCAAAACATCAAAGAAGAGTCCATTTGCTACTAACATTTTTGACAGTTCTTTAAATCAAAGGTTGAACTAGAAATGTTAGCACAGAATCTAATGAAAATGGAAAAAAAAAGTCACCCTTAAATTTTGAGAAGAAAAAAAGGAGCTATTTTCAGTGGAATATGTTGTTTTCAAAAACAAGTCCAGATTGATAGGTTTTTCTCCTCATCTATCTTTTTAATTGCCAGGTGAAATATTTACAAGGAAAAGTGAAGACTGAACTTAAATGATTACTGATCAGTGAGATTTTCTATCCTTCTGAAAAAATACCTAATATTAAATAGATACTATATATAGGCTGTAGGTGATGTTTGTAATTTCATGGGAGCACCTGCCCTTGCTGATCTATTATGTACAAAACAATGACGTAACTTTCTGTTGTCTCACTCATTACATCAGATTCAATGTGTTTGTGCGGTGTGAGACAAGGCTTCATTCTGTACAACATGGTTTTCCTCTTGCTCAGCATGTTTTTCCCCTTGCTTGTAATTAATAGCAAAGGCACTTAGGAAGCAGCCTGGCTCTCTCTGCCAGAGGGATACACGTATCTGCAGGTTTAGTGTTTCCTTAGACAACTTGGCAAGGATTTTGGCAGCAGGGAGAGTTGGAGTCTTTGGCAAATATGCTACATCAGGGCTCCGTGGGGTTTTGTTTATAGGGCTTCTGGAGCACTTCAGACTCCACAACCCAGGTGTTTTTCTTGCCAGTTTTGTGGAAAATAATATTGATGGGATTTAAATCTGAGTCTCTGTCAACTCAATATAAGCCAGCTCCCTAGAGACAGATATTCACAGCTCCCAGTGACTCTGGCAGCCTGTGGGGTTGTGCGTTACCACATCCCAGGTCCCCCGGGAGGGCAGCGGCGATGCAGGAGGAAGCTGTCAGCCCACTTCATGCATCTCATGCGTGTGGTGGCATCCTGTGCTGCAAAGCCCCTGGTGCTGCCTTGCTTCATCATCTGACAGTGCCTTGAGGTTAAAGAACTGTTTGTCTGTCTTTCCCTATGTGTTTCCACACAAGCTGTTAATATTCTTTCAACTAGGGAGTTGGTTGTTTGGAAGAGAGGAAGTGGGAAGATACATTGTAGTGGAAATGGGATGTGAGGTACAGTGCTACTGATGGTGAAGTTTCTCCAAGGGATAGGGGCTAACAGAGGAAAGTTGAAGTCTTAACAGTGTTGCAGCTTTGTTTAGTTATGGAGAACCAGTTTGTGTGGTAAGCTGAAGAGAAAGGCAGATTGGTTATTTTCTTATTTATTGCATATTGTATTTATTTATGCATTTCATTTTCTTTAAAACATGAGAGGCTCTAAGTGGAAACATACAGCAGAAGAAAGGAAACCAAACAAAACAGTAAACAAACCTCGCACAGGATTCACATGTGCCTCAGCTTCAGGTGCTGTTTAAGTTCCCTGGAAACACTGGTGGCCTTTTTTTATTTATTTTTATTTTTATTTTTTTGTAAACCAAACTGGGGTTAATGACAGCTGCTTCAGGTACTTGAATGTCAGGTATCTTGTAGCTTGCACATGAACTGTATTGAAACAAAATTATTAAATTTTCTTATCTGGCTTCTAGCATGATATTAAAGGTAGATACTTAAAAGTCCCTGTGTTGCAGATTCCTCTCTTGTTGTCCATGTCGATTACAATTATGTTGCTTTTGAACAAGATGGTTGCCAGAAAGGCATACTGAGAAGTGCCAAATCAAATTTCAGATACATTTTGTTCTTTGTTCATGGTGAGAATTATTTATCTCTGCTCAGTGAAATGATCTCAGATTTCCTCTAAACTCTGTAGAATCAAGTTAGTTGAGTTTTCAAGGCCATCTTAGTGGTCAGCACTGTTGATGCCTCCTCCATGGCTCTGGCATAACCCTGGTTTTAAAAAAAAA
>VXAA01004389.1:1108006-1123546 GCA_013399115.1 Anseranas semipalmata | reverse complement strand
TTTTTTTGCAAGTTTTCATGCTTAACTGGCATTTGGGATTTTATTGAACGAAGCTTGCAGCTGTGCTGCAGAGGGGCTCAAATGCTTGAGCCACTCCCAGCTTTCTGACTTGTCCTGCCCCTGCAGAGCCAGTGGGCTCTATCGATGGCTGTTGGAAGAAAGAGGGAGACAAAGCAGAGCATTGGTGCTGCGTTCTTTTGTGAGAGTAGTGCTGTTGGGTAGTACAGGGTCACTTCAAGTTACAGTTTTAAAGTCAGTGTCCTAGCAGAGTTTGTGTAATTTCTGGATTGGGGTTCCTTTTAACTGATCCTGGATATAAGTGAGTTTTTGCTTATCCTGAAAGTTGGATTGTGACTGGCTGTGGCAAGATAGTTAAGTGGTGCAAGTTAATTAGGAAACCTGACTTCATTTGATTTGAAAGATTGCAAATAGAGAATAGGTACAAATGTAGGTTTGTGATCATAATAAATGTGGGCAGAAATTCTGGTCTCCTGATTTGCATTATAAATCTTAGAGTCTTCCTGCGTGCCACCTGCTCATTCATCTGCTGTTGGCATTAGTAGGAGCAGCAAGCATGGAAGTCAAACACTTGCAGTCTGCCTGGGCCCTGAGCTCAAGATAAGAAGTTGATATTGCAGATATGTGTGTATAACTGCATAGGAACTATGCTGGAGAGTGTGTTGACAGCAGTAGGAGGAACTAGAATAAGAAGTTAGGTCAAGCAGAAGAATATTGTGTGAAATGTTGTGCCCTACTGATCTTTATTTCTAAGTTAAAAATCTGAGTGCTGATATTATCTGGAATGGAGAGTATTTCTGTTTTCTTCCTGAGGCGAAGGAAATTGCAGGCTGGAGGTAAGTCCCTACTCACATCTAGATAAAGGAAAAAATAAATTGTATTCAGTCTATAGTTAGAATAGATCCTTTTTAATTCTTTGAAACCAAGAAGTAAGATCTAGATTATTGTTTGAGCACTCAAAATGGACTACAGATACATATTAGGCTCCCTTTTCTCACATAGCTTCACATCAGTGGCTCCAGAGTACCAGAGAAAATATCATATAATACATGATTTGGGAGCAGCAATCTTTTTTTCCTGAGGTGTAGTGTTGTGTAAGGTCTGTATTTATATGCAGCAAGACCTGTAAATGCAGCTCAACTGCCGTCAGTTCCCGCTGTGATTGCCTGGAGTAGAAAGGCAGTGGCTCTCTAGCATTTGTGAGTGCTGGCAGCAGAATAGTAAGTGAGGGTCCTATTGATTAAAGGAATCTGTTCTACCGCTAAACTGTTACATTTCGGACTGGTGTAGGCTTCAAGAACTGCATCACTGAGTACATCTCTGACAGCAGTAGGTTGGGAGTGCCAAAAGTGGATGTGAACTGACTGAGAAGATTTCACTGAAAAGTAGCAATATATTCAGAAAAAGGGTTTTAATAATTTTCCTGACTAGCCCTCTTTCTGATGCCCTGAAATTTTCCTTCTATTAGGACGTTTGTAACCTTTTTGTTACATCCCTTTTCCTTTTAATTTGGTATTATAGATAGGGTCAGTAAAAGCCCCCATTTAGCTTCTCCAATCAATTGCAGCTTTATGTATCTTTTGTTACTTTCTGTCACTCGCCTGTTTTTAAAGCTAACACCTCTGACTTAAGTATTTTGTTGTGTAACAATTTGTCCACAATGAGAATATTTTCTACTGCACTTGCACAAATTCCTTTTATTATTGCTAAATTATTTCTGAGATTAAGTGACTGGACTGTACACAGTGTTCCAAGCATGTCCTCTACAGATCTGTGCTGAAAAAGAAAACGGCATTGTAATACTCCTTTTTGTTGTTCATTGTTACACTCACTAAGTAACTTAAATTCTTTTCTTCTGATCACAGCTTGCATGTGAAGCAGATATCTTTATCTGAGACTTCCACAATTGTCCCCAGATCTTATTTAAAATAATAATAATAATGTGATTAGTTAAGAGCCCAAGAATGAATGTCAATGGGTAAGTCAGATTTTTTCATCTAGACTTGCCCAATGCAGTATTGTGTATCAGATTTCACCTGGCACACTTCCTTAGTGTGGCTGAAGTTCCTCCTCACCTTTGCTGCTTTTTCAGAATAGCACAAATAAATTGATGTCATCTGTAACTGCTGCTCTTCTGTTGCTTATCCACCTTCTCAGCTCGTGAACATAGAATAACTATGCTGGTAGCATAAATCCTGTATCTCCCTCATCTCACCTAAGCAATTTGGAAGATGAGTGCTGTTTCATGGGATTTTGATCTATGTTTAACAGAAAGGAAAATTGTACCTACAGAAAAATCCCAAGGGTTATCATTTTGCAGATTCACTGATAAAAGTACATTTTGTTTTTTGAGGAACTTCTTTGATCTGCAGCAAAACTTCTGCTAAATTAAGCCAGGAGATCCTCCTTAATCTTAGGAATCAATGCCTGCCTGATAAACTGGTGATCTAAGAGTACTTATGGATTTCTTTTATCATTTGTCAGCATACATGGAAAAGTCTTAAAATCTTTCTGAAGCACTCTCATTAGTTTGGAAACTAATTTTACTTCCTGGATAATTTTTCTTTAAACGTTTGCATTTTTTTTCGTATTAGCAATACCTCTGTCTCAGTGCTTTTCTTCTGAGCAGCTGACTAAGTATGGATTGTAGTCTTGGAGCTTACAGCTCGCAAGAGGAGAATTATTAGAGAACCTCTGCTGTATATTGGATTTAAGGGGGAGAGCAGATGATGAATCAGGAATCTGAATTTTAACTGGATTTCTAATGAGCTCTTTTCTTCATAGTTTTGCTGAGATGTTCTCAGATAGGATGACAGTAGCTTAGTCTTGGGTTGCTGTGCTGAAATACAGTTATCCCAGGATGGTAATTGGTTTATGTTCTTGAATGCTGTCTGTTTTGACAGAGAGATTGTCAGTGATGTGACAGTGATATCCCAGACACCAGGGTTTGTGTATTTAATACACAAATGAGGTCATGAGAAAGCCTGTTACAAAGGCTGGAAGGATGAAATGATAATTTTTATCACAGGATCCTGGCGGAGGCAGCCACCTTTCCTCTAGCACACACAATTGCATATTCTAATCAGTGTCTGCAGTGCTGGGGATGTTCAAAGTCTTCCTAAACTATCTTGACAGATGTGAAAGAATCAGGCACTTCTGTTGAGCAGCTGCTCTGATGGCCAACTTGCACTGAAGAGCAGAAAATGCTTCCGACAAACTCCATCTGGCCTACTTCACGGCCACCCAAATGTGATTGATGATTGTTTGGGTTCCAGCCAGCCAGAAAGTAAAAGAATGGAGTATTGTCAGGATTCAGGAAACATTTAGCTTTTACTGCTGAGGAGAAATTTATTTTTATTGAGCTGGGTAGCCTGATACGCTTTATTTCTTTTTTCACTCTTTCTGTCACTCTTGTTCTTCCTGTCTCTCTCCATAATTATTGTACTTTTAGCTACTTATTCTTCTGATAAAGATAAAACTAAATAGGATAAGGAGTCTACCTGCTCTTTCAGCAATGTACCCTTCATTTTTTACTTCAGCTACTTTTTTCTCTGATAACTTTTTCACCCAGCTCTATTTAGTTCTCAATAAATCTCCCTTCACAACTCTTTTATCAATTTACAGTGTATCTGATCTGTGAGTTTTTTAATTCTGGCTCAGCTCAGCCCCGACACTTAAGAAAACAATTCCAACTAGAGCTGGCAAATATTAACACTGCTTATGCCACTGTTGTCTTTAATAATTGGGGTAGCACACAAAGATCTCATACCCCAGCACCCAGAGTTTTGAAAGGTTGCTCATGGGAAGGCAAGACTTGCTGTAGATGATAGCGGCTGTAATCTCTTTCCTGTAATGCAGATCAGGTGTAGCATTTGAGAGTCTAGCAAGGTGTCAGTGCAGTTCCCTGTCTTTGGCACAGTGTGCATGCTCCTACAGTAGAGGAAAGACTGCGCACTTTGTGTTTTTACTATTTTCCCATTGTTTGATGAGCTTTATTTAAGAGTTTAGTGCAATATAAATAATCTACGCTACATTGCTTCTTCTATCTAAGAAACTTTACAGGCAGCAATTAGGTTACCCTCCAATCACTCCTCGGAGCTGAGGAAGTACAATTTAAAGAAAAGTAATAATTGAAAGTCAGGCTAAATGATTTTCCAGGGTCATACAGTATCAGTGGCAGGTCTGGGTGCTCAGCTGGGAGCTGTTGAATATTGGCTCCCTGCTCTGACTAGTAGCTGTTGCTCCCTTCTCTTCCCAGTCTGCAATTATCAGAATGTGAGAATTTACTTCAAGGTCTGAACTAGTCTACTAAGGTCTTTAACTAGGGTCTTTGGTTTTGATGTTGGTAATTTATGACAGTGTTTGACATTAACTTGCCTTGTGTATTCTTAGGGGAGCTTGCTGTCAAAACATAGAGCTGGGCTTTTGTTAATGAGTGGATATATACCTGTCCCTACTTTGGTGCCAGAAGCAGAATACAACATGTGGTTTCTGAGCACTACAGCCTTGATTCCTACCTGCAGAGAGGACATCTTACTAATTGCATTGTCGGGACAGACAGTCTGCACTTTGGCAGAATGACTTGGCTGCTGGGTGTTGCAAGGAGCTGACAATGATGTCTGAATGAATTGCTCATCTGATATGCAGCTATTCCTTGCTCAGATAAGCTGGGCACTGCACTGACAAAAAGGAGCACTTGTGCCCCACCCCATTTTGCAGGGTGGGCAGTCTGCCTTATCTGTAGTGCCCTCCCTCAAATTTGCCTTTGTCCAGCAACAAAATGCCTGCTTGTGAAGAGGAGCTGGAGGGGATGTAGGGGGAGAAGAAATGACTTGTTAAGACAGTGGCTTTGTTTTGTTTGGAAGATGCTGGTGTCTCCTGTTTTGGCATCACTCTTCCTGTACCTCCCTCTTTAGGTTGCAGAACTCCCCATCTTTAATGTAACTCATTAGCCGTGCAGGCATACAGCTAGCATAATAATTAGTGTTACAGGAGGCAGAATAATAGGCTCTGCTCAAACTAATTAGATACAAAAATGAGGGATTTTCTCATATTAGGAAACAGCTGTTATAGTTAAACAAAAACCTGTAAGGCAAAAATGGGAGATTTTCCTCTTCCTCTGAAGGATGAGGCAGGTTTATTCAAGAATGGCCCCTGGCGCTGACCAGGAGCCTGCAGTGAAATACAGTGATCTGAGCTCTGCAGGGCAGACACTGGCAGTGGATGCTCAGTGGGAACAGCATAGCTGCCTGTTATTATTGTTGCTATCATCATGATTATTTGTATTGCATGAGTGCCCAGAGGCCCCAGTTGAAAAAGGGTGCCATTGTACTAAGCACTGCATAAACACTGTGAGTGGCAGTTTTGCCATGAATAATTTATGCCTTATGGAGCTGAGAAATGTGAAAACCAAGAGGAGAAACAGTGGTCCAGAGGGGTGAGACCGGGTACTAAATGCTTGGTTGTGTTTCCCACTGCTCCTTCGTAGTCTGAGGACACGGCTTGTTATTTCAAGATGAAGTAAAACTCAATGGGAACTTTAATCTCTGAGACATGTTTCTGTGACTTGGCTCCCTGCTGCTGTAACAGGAGGAAATATGATTTTTCTCATTAATTTAAGTGGGAACAAGAGTAAGCCATATAAGAAAAATAAAACACAATGGTGGCTTAAGTGTGGACCAGCCTCAGGCTACTAGCAAGCTGCCAATGCAGCTCTAAGCTAATAAAGTTTGGATGTCTTTTAATGGAATTTTTTTCTGATTCCATTTTCTTGTGTTTCTTGAAGGCTTTCCACTGTAGCTTCCCTTGAGACTGCTTTTGTACCTTTGAAAAATTAGACTTTTTGGACAAATAATTAGAATGCTTCATCAGATCATACCATCAATCTGATTCACATAGTCCTGATTCCCAGGAGCAGAACATGCTTGTAGAAGAGGGAGTAAGAGAAATATCTTTTTAAAAAGTACTATTTTTCAATTTTTAGTTGTTCTGCAGCTTTAACAGGTGATTTTGAAAAGAAAAAGGTTGGGAAATTTCATGGGAAACCTAGACCTCCATATTTTCTCACCCCCTGGTTTGTATTTCAGATGTTTTTTTTCTGTGCTGCCCCAGCAGATGAAAAACTAGATGTGACAAATGTTCTTGTTTAACCCTTTTGTGCCTACAGGAGTTTCTTTTAGTGTTTAATACAGACCTTTTTGGATAAAAGTTTAAATAGCCCTGTATGTGCCAATTCTCTTACATGCTCATTGTCTCACTTTCCTGGCTTGCAACAGCCGTCCAACCTCCTTGGCAGTAGTCGCTGCCCTTGAGCCATGAAAATGCCTGAAGCTGTGGGACTTACTGTGATAAAAGATATGCCATCAGCAAATGTTTACACTCATTACTGTTCCCAGCAGCGAAGCAGAGAGAAAGCTCTGTTCCTTCCTTTCTGTCCTTTCCTTTTCTACTTCTTCACTTCCTTTCCTTTCAAGCTTTATTTTTTTCCTTCTTTCTTTCTCCCTTCATCTCATTTTCCACATCATCTTCTCTGTATCTTTTCTTCTATCTGCACTTACTGTGAAAGTTTAGCAGGCAACTCTTCAGTGTGGCGTACTGAACAAAGCAAAGTCCGTGGCCCTTGCCCTGAATGTAGATCCAGGCTGGGGCAGATGCAGAAAGCACAAGTGAGAAATTGGCATGTCTGGTTTTCAAAAAACAACTAAATAAAATTGTGTTTCTATTCACAGTTAACCACAAATAATTTTCTGCTAAATAGCTATTTACTGATCTAATTTTGATGTATAAACTGCCTCAATGTAGCATTTAGCTTCTCTGTGGGTGTAGGTAAATGCCAAACTCCAAAGGGATTATTACTACTTTTTGCTTTCAGCAGTCTCCTGCAGACATGTGAATGCAGACAGTAAGCTCTGAATGTATCAGTCTATTCCTGCACCTGTCTTACTGTCATTAAGATGGATCTTGTGTACAGCAGAGACAGATAGCTGAAGAGCCAGCTGAGACGGGGTCCCTCTTGTGCTGTGTGTAGAACATGACAAAGAACAGTAAGAACGTCCATTCCCTGAAGAATCAGCAGTGCAAATATACCAGATGCAGATGAGAAGAAGAAGCAAACAAAAGAGCAAAGTGAGCTACTTCTGGAAATCACTTCCCAGTTAGCCAGACCTCTTCAGCAGTCTCCAAGTGCAAAACAGGCATTGCTTGAAAAGTTTAATAATTGCAATCTTCTGAATACTTACTCTTAAGCCTCTTATGTCTTTGATACATGTGATCCAGGCTAAAAGAAAATGAGAAGATCTTCCCTGATTAGTCTTTGGACTAATAGGCCATCTAGCAAAATCAGAAAACGCACCAGTTTCTGTGGTCTTTTGTGTGTCTATGTAGGCAATTTTGAAATTTTTTTCACAAATTTTTGAGTGAAGGAAATCAGGAAAATTACATTTTTCTGATGAAAATCCTTGGTTTCAACAAATTACGTCTTTAGAAAAAACTTCCTGTAATTCCAGACTAGTTTGAAGTTAGGATGCTAAAGCGAACAATTTTTAAGTCTTACATTCAAATGTCAGGTTCAAATGATGGCTCTGTCTAAGAGAATTTCCGAGCTTCGTGGATGGTTTTAGAATAAATTGGATTAATTTTTCCCTGCATTTATTTCTTCCTGCAGTGCCAATTAGAAAGAAAATTAGAGAACCTTTTTCCACAAGTGGCTCTTTTGTCATTTTCTTTGTCAGATATGTTAGTGTTGTTACAGGCAAAATCTAGCTGTTTCCACTTAGATAACAGACACTGCAGCATGCCTTCCTAGTGTATGCTGTGCAACTCCACCCTTTAGGCTGAATTGGGTCCATGTGGTGTTCAACTGGGAACAAATTCAAGGCTATCCCAATCGGAAGTTTAGCAAAGTGAGAAACAGAACAAAACCTGCTTGGAGAAGAGTGACTGGTAGAGTGGAGAAATTGGGAAACACTTATAGACAACAAGAGACAGTGATTAAACAACACAGAGCTTACGTGTGGGGGATATAATCAATTCTAATACATTAATGAAGTAAAAATCACATCAAGGTCATTGATTCATTGGAGAGTTGCCTTCTATGGCTTTTTAGCTAGAGAAGTATTGCTTTTGTTTCCATCCAGTACAACTGTGTGTTCAAAGAGCCTTTTAAGAAGAATTAATTTTGGAACAAAATTGCTATCGTAGTATTTTTTTTACTTCTTAAACTGATTTGGAATAAATAAATGCTTCATGTAAGGCAGGAAAATAGGAGCAAAAGAAATTAGATGGCTATAAAGGCTCTCTTCTAGAAGCAGAAGAAATACTATATTTAAAAGGTATTTCAGAATCAACAGATTTGCTTCTACAGTCATGGAAATCACAAGATAGTAATTTTTATGTTCTTAGAGAGCAAGGTAGAGCCCTTTAAGGTGAGATATTTTTCACCAAGGAATAAAATCATTTCCTATGTCAAAATCAAATCTGCTCTCTTCCACATGGGTTGGCATTTCATCCCCAAAATTCAGAAGTGCCCTGCACCCAATGACTACCACCATAGCAAATGGGTGCCTCAGGAAACTTTCCACAGTGAGAAGCAGAGGGCCCTTTATGAAACCTGCCTTCCTCTGTACTGAGTGGGACTGAGCACTAGTTCCTGAGAAAACAGTGTCCTAAACACCTGGTGTGAAAATGCATAGCTCTAACCTTCAGTCAGCACAACATTTTTTTTTTTTTTTTTTTAGGAGTTCAGCAAGGCCATGAGTGAATTGTTACCTTCTCCTAAACAAATGAAAATAAATACCTGCAAGTCATGGCTTTCAAAGCTTGGCTTCCATCAAAATGCAATTACTTCCCTTTTGTGCCTTATATGTTAAGAGTGGCTTCAAATCTTATGTGGCTTCTGTTCAATGTAATTACTTTCCTTTACTACTTGCATAGTAAGAATAAGGTTCCAGAATAAAGATGACTGTTTAAGGAGAGCTGCTGCCATTCCAAATTGCATGTGAAAAGTTGGGCTTATCAAATTAATTTGTTTACTCAGTAAGGTCCTCAACTTAAATTCACAGGATTTTTGTTACTGGTCTTCAAGCAGACAGAAGTGGACCCAGTGCTAATCCCATGACCATGCAGTTTTTAATCCTGTGAATAGTTCAGAGTTATTCAGGTTGCTGAATGATTAGAAAATCAACTGTGTGTATATCAACACAGTTTGCTCTTGCAGGACTATTTGTACAACACTATGTGGGTGTTTTTATCTCTCTGGAAGTGCACTGGGTTCCAGGGGGGAGCGAGATGTCTGTGCAGTGTTTGGTTGCTGCTCTCTGCAGGAACAGACAGGTATTCTGAATTTGCTCTTTGCTGGTGCCCTGATCCAGGATTCTGGCCTCCAGCTGTGCAAGAGCTCTCTCTCTGTGGGATGAGAGGGAAGGGAGAGGGACAGCAGAAAGCATATACCGTAAAACAGACACAAAAATTGAGGACTGTTTTGTCAGCCTCGTTAATATTCGGGGCCATTCATAACTCCCTCTCCTGATCCTTTTGTTTTGCTGCAAGGATGTACAGGGATGGTAAAGCTAAGTATTTCCTTGATGTGAAGGAAGCCTGGTGCAGAGTGGAGAAGACGTAGCCAACTCCTGATGCTGCTTTCCTCAACGTGGCTGTGTGCTGAGCCATGCCAGAGGTGGAAGGACAGTTTGGCTGGAGCATTAATGCACGGTGCACTCAGAGCAGTAGGCAAACAGGTACCCGTGCTGTTTCCCTCCACTGCACAGCCTGCTCACCTCGTGTTGAGAGACAGTGAGAGAAAGCACCCACTCCCAGCTCAGTGCTAACCCTGGTGTTGGTATCCATAGGATAAGTACCTTTGATAAGACCTTTAATGGATTTGAGTGTAAATATCAAAGGTATTCACACATCTTTGATAAGTTTTTATATCAAGATGTTCTAGTTTATGGCCTGTGAACCAGACGTGGCCTGCAGGATAATTCTGTCACAGTTAGGCACCTAGTCCTGCTGAGCAGGTCCCTTAGTTGGCCAAAGTCTGCTCTCCTGAAGTTCAGGGTAACGATCCTGCTTTCTGCCTGGTTCCCTCCTCTCTGGATCCTGAACTCCACCATAGGTAGCTCATAAAGATACCTCCAATCAATGTCTGACTCAGTACTGAAAATATGAAACTGCATAGTTTTAAAGCAGCTGGTGCAGTGAGTAGATTCAAATTAAAATTAGAATTCAGATTAAAAATTCTACGTGGTCTGGGTTTCATTTATTTGGATCATCTCATCATAGTGACTCTGGATATTATTAGTAGCACCTGTCTGCAGCAAACACATTCCCTGTAGCCAATGCCTATCTGATGCACAAGTCTACAGCTCTGTCTTTGCAAATATTGCATTAATCAGGTAGGTAAGGTGAAGGAGGCTGCTGTTGACCCAGGGTAATTGCAGATGGCAGCGTTCTGCTCGAGGTAGCTGCCATTCTCCATGTTGCTTTTCTTGCTTCCTTCTGGCTCAACACTGAGCATTGGTGAGATCAAGCTGCTTTGCAGCACCAGTGAGATGTGGAGAGCAGCATAGAGGCTTCCCCATAATAAAGGCTATTTCCAGTGGGCACAGCTCAATGGATTACTGCAGACTGATGGCAGGCTGGGTTCACATTATGAGGAAGTGGCTGAGCTGAAGGACTTGTATCCAATCTGTGCTAAGGTGGATTTAATTCAGGTAATCCATGTATGGACTAGGAACCTGAATGCGATTATTGGTAGTGGTGTATCTGAGGGATCTTTCCTTCACTTAACTGGTAGGGGTATGGGGCTGTTGAGCTTTCAGATAACTGGCACTGTTCTCTGAACTGGTCAGGGCTTTCAAGCATGGTGTCAGGGCTGGCACTGCTGGCGTGGTGACCATTTCAGTCAAGTCTGGCTGCCTTGAGAAGAGAAACATTGGCAGATGGAATGAGCAGGATGACATAGATCCCAGTGTGGCTGCATGAGCTGACTTGATAACATGTCATAAAAGTTGAGATAGTAGTCCAGGGTGAACAGCGATGAGGACAATGAAAGCGTGAGTGACACAGATGCATAGCATATGTCTGAGTAGTGAGAAAACATGAATAAAGTACATCTTAAAGCAGCTTTCTACATACTGTAGTCTGTAGCCTGACTACAGTCAAAACAGGTGGAGGATACCTGTGACCAGGCTTGTGCGAGACAGTATGACCAGCGACGTTTTCATGCGTTAGTACCTGGGTATTGGTGTCTGGGGTAGGGTTTTTAAAAGAGCCTAAGGACTGGGAAATTTTTGAGCTATTTTCTTTTTTATATTGCCACAACTCTGGGTGTACATGTGGTTTCATGGAGTAAATGTGCTTTGCATCAATACAGCTTACCTGTCTGAAAGATTAAGCTCTGGTGGTGAGAGTACCTTCAGTGTGAGAGGAATTACGTCCCAGACAGGAGCCTTTTATTCTCCTGAGGCATGAAGCAGAATCACTTGTCTGTGTAGGTAGACAGGTTTGGCAGTTTGGGTGATATGCAGATTATCACAAGGTGGACAATGGGGAGGATTTAGCTTTTTCCCTTTCACTGAGAGGCTAACAGAGGCAGATATAGACACAAGCGGGCCAAGTGCAAATGAATAAACAGTGGTTTGTCCGGTACCTCAAGTCAAGTGCAAGGCAGAGAGTCTTTGAGGATGGGGACCTGATATGATCACACAGTGACTACTGAGTAAAGCCTACTGATAATAAGTGACTTCACCCCAAAAGTGAACTGCACATACTCTTTGATAGAGTACTGTTAGTGGTCAGCCCACGTTCATATGTCTCCTTTGCTTTTAGTAAATACAGTTGAACTCTGCAGAGTGCCTTTTTGTTTGTGCTGGGATTGAATAGATTTTACAAATTCCAGTGCTGGTCTGATTGATAAAATGTTGCTGTTTCTTTCAGAGAAAAGGCAAGAAAGGGGGAGAGAGAGAGAGAGAGAGAGAGACCAATCAATACAGAATCCAGGAGGGTCAGTGATACAGTGGGAAAATTAGAGGAAGAGAAAGACATGGGTAAAAGAGGATAAGAGGGGAGACACAAAAGTAGTGTGTGTGTGGGGAAGACACAAACACATATACAAAGGCAGAGAAATAATAATAGTAATTAAAAAAAGATAACATTTTCAAACTGAAAACAATTGCTTCTTGTTTTAAATTATTATCTCTTTAAATTTTAAAAAAGGTTTCAAGGGAATGAGATTTTAGAACTGATTATGTGGCTAAAAAATGAAACACGTATTTTATTTCACATTGATTAAAGGATTATTCAAAACAATATTTGTCCTGTTGAAAAAGCTGACGAAAAAAATGTTGCTTTGAAAAACTAATGAATAGGAAAAGCAACAGTCAGAGAAATTAGAAGACCTAAGTCTTCTTTCTCCTGAAGGTACCTTGGCCTTATCCATAGCTGAAGGGTGTCAACATAGCTCCCTTGGCTTTAATGCAAGTAAGCTGTTTTTTGCAGAGTCGATGATTTCTCGACTATCTATGTTACAGGAACTGGTCAAAGAGAAAAGAATAATATTCACAAAGAAAAAGACCACCTTAAGGGCCAGGTGTTCATCTTTTACATTCACTGTGATATTCATTATTTAACCTGAGATGGATTTTTTCCTTTGTCCCTTCTGAGAAGGAAGAAAAAGGCAGGATTCAAAGGGGGGAAGTGCGTATCAGTGAAATCTAGGTTAAGGCAAACATGAGTTTATTGCTTACTATTTTGTTTCCAGGCAAGATGCTTCACAGAAACTCAGTTTCTATCTCTTTGTAGTACCTGTTTTGCTGTATTTCACAGTGATATCCATGAGGGTTTATTCATGCTCCCAGTGAGAGTTATTTCCCCCATTACAAGGTTATATGTGATAAAAGAGTATCTAATCCACTTAATTTCATATATTTTTTTTTTAGGTCCCTCTGTCAATTTCCTCTACCTGTAGAACACTACAGTACCTGATAGTATGGTGGAATTTACTGCAGGTGGTGGTATAATACATACACTTTCCCTTGTAGCTTCACATCATGCCCTTACTGACCTCAAATTAGTCAGAGCAGCACATGCTTCCTCTTCCCTTCCCTATCCTATCAGTAATAACTGGCTGGACAGACCGTGCTTGAATGACTGCAGGCCAAACCTCAGCTGCCTCTCAAATGTGTGTAGGTGTTTGTCCCAGACAAAAGGGGAACTGTTGGCAATGGAGAAGCTAAAGAAACAAGTGAGCTTTCTCACCATGCTGTGGAGTTGCTCTCATATTCAGAGAAAGCCAAAGACGAACAATGAAATAGAAAGGAAGTGAGGGAGGGGAATGTGTGCGAGTAGTGTGTGCAAAGCTTTCTTCCAGCTCTCCACTGAGCCATGACCCGGTTTCTCCAGGAGCTGCCTGCTGTTTTCTTATTTTTGAAGCAAGTTCCTGAGACAATGCTTTGCATGCCAAACAGGGTCAACCGCTCAGATAGGAAGGGATCTGAACTGGACGTGCACCCCCTTTCCATCTCTAGCTCCTTGATTGTTCTTTTTATTCTTCTTTTCCTTCAGTTTCCCTTTGCCCTGTTCAGAATGAGGAAACAAAATTAGTTCTTACGTGCATAGAGAAAACAAGGGTGGTATTCAGGGTTATTGGATGAAGCTTATTACAGTGACTTTTAGATGCTGATTCTTTGTGGTTATTGTTATCTTCACAGAATCCAAGAAGAAGAAAAAGGAAGGCAAGAAACAAGAGAAGATGCTGGATTAATGGAGCCAACTGGGGAAATGTGAGAAAGGGACATCAGCAAACACGATCAGTTAACAGTTTCATTTATACCTAGGCATTTTATCCTAAAATTATTTATAGCTTAATGTTACAATAGAAGGAAACAAGCAAATACAGAAAAAAAAATCCTTTTTTTTATTACTTTAGTATTTTTAATGTATAACCCTAACAACAATTTTTAGAGGCCTGTAATAAAGGACTCCAAACTCATTTAGAAAATTATGTCTATTGTATATTGAACAATGTAGAGGTTTTTAAAATATTTTTTTCTCAAGTCTTGCTGTAGGTCTCAGTCTTGTAATTACTCCATGCAAGCAGAACCTGAACCTGTGTAGAGCCCTGCTGAAGCCAGTGGTGCCCTGTGTGGACATAGGAGTCTGTCTGGATGCAGTTTTATTTAAGATTGGGACCATATGTCTGGAAAAAAAAATAGGCTTTGTTTCTTAAGTTCTTGTTATTTCTGGATAACTGTACGAAGTTATTTGTTTGAGGATGGGGGCATTTTGTTGAGTAGTTGCAGGCAAATAATTTTTTACTATGAGTGGTGAATGTTCATTACAAACTGTCACCATCTCTGGGTTAAAGCCAGTAACACTCCTTCATCCTTGGCCATATTTTGGTTGACATTAAAATTCTAAAATCTTTTGGTGGTGGGATATAGCAGAGTCCTAAATTTTCACAATTTTGTAGCAATGATTTTTCTAAGTGGAACGATAGCAAAACACCTTTTTTTTTTTTTTTTTTTCACCATATCAATATTGGTGGATGGTAATGTCCTCTGTTTTACCTGCAAAAGCAGAAAAATGCTTTCTTTTGTTTGTTTATTTTGCCAGAAGGAAGAATATGCTTTTCACAAAAATCTAGTTGAAATTGTTGCAGTTCTGCCTGACCCAACTCCCTTTTGTATCAGTAGGAATCTTCCTGTTGATTTTAACTATAGTTGGTTGAAAAATAGAAAGTATGTCTGCTGGGAAGTGACAGAAGAAATCAGTTTGGAAACTGTCTGAGATGGTTCATATTTTTGACCAAAAAAGGGACAATTTCTGAGACTTGAAACCAATAGGAATTAAATTAATTTTTATTTCTCTATTAGTAAAGAAGACGGGAAATGTCAAGATAGTACCTTTTGCTTTCTTCCATTTTTATAATATAAGCAAAAAGGCCTTGGGAAATCTCAGCCATAATAAAAATAGTTCTGTGCTTTATTTTTTTATTTTTATTTTTTAGAAAACTCAGTAGGGAAAAAAAAAAAGAAAACTTATAACCTGCTGGTTTTCAGTTTGGTTGATTTTTACCTGTCTCAAATGATAATGAGTCCTGAGAAAAGTCACAAAGTAGAAAAAAGATCTGGCAAAGGGTTGGTATATCACCAGGTAAAGGGTTGTTTAGCAAACCAAACAACCTTCAGACTTTTTAGAGGAAACCTATAGGATTTCAGTGCCCAAATTCTTTTTAAAATCATTGCTTTTAAATTATAAATCTTAAATTTCAACAGCAAGAAGTAAGCTTCATCATTTGTGTAGGCTCCAGTCTTGCCTGCTGGTCAACAGGAAATCTCCCTATGTTCCTGCAGATAGCCATTGACTTCAGTGAAGCTGCATCAGGGTGCATTCATCTGGGTAAATCACACTGCTCTCTTGGAATTAGCTTGTAGGGATGCAGAGTCTTTTTCCAGAGTAACTTCTCACTTCCCTTTTCTAAGCAAAAAATAAAAATAAAAAAAGCAGAGCTTGCCTTCTTCCCCC
>VXAA01004389.1:995314-1107987 GCA_013399115.1 Anseranas semipalmata | reverse complement strand
CCCCCCCCCCCCCCCATGGGGACTATGGCTGAACTGAACTCACAGTGAGGCAAGTCCTTCCAGACATTCCCAAACCCTTTTGAAGCCAGCTAGCCAAGGCAGCACATAGCTCAAAATAGACTAGTCACACAAGTATTTCTCAGACTCCTTGGGTGTGTTTTGCAGTCTTTGTTGATGTCCTTGTTATTTTGACTATACTATTAGATATACCTGAGACAGTGGTATAGTTAAAAATGTCCCAGATGTTGTGGACGTGCAATGACCAAACCCAAAACTACAAGTTGCCATTCATAAAGGCTTTTATTTGAGTGGTTCTGGGTGCTATTTTTTTTTTTTTCATGGTCTAATCAGATCTACCAATGCTTGTGCTTCAGACTTAAACTAATGGATTGGTAGATCTGGTTGAAAGCAAAGGGAGGAAGAAGCTTTCTCACTCACCAAAGGTTTGTCTGTCTAATGCTTCATGAGTTCACTTAAAGGTTCAGCTTTGAGTGTAAATACTGTTGCACCATTGTCCTACACCAGTTAATCTAGTCCATGTTTCACAGGGAGCTGGCAGGAGCTGGGAATGGTGTTGAGACCAACAGTTTTACTCTCCTTTAGCAAGCTTTAGATGTGACTTCTGATTTCCACCTCTGTGAGTAAAAAGAAAATAAATTCCCTTGTTTCTTCTGTTACTTTATGGCCCTTATGATTAACTGCTCATCTGGATTGTTAAAGGAACATTCCTAATAGTTTTTGAAGGAGGCCAGTGGAGATCCCATTGTTATGATGGTGATGTAAGGACTCCATGGGGAGAGTTTACAGAAACAAACAAGCAAACAAAATATCATGTTAGGACCAGCAGAAGGCACAGCAGTCCTGTGAGCAAAGGGTGTGAAACAGGAGAACACTTCCTCTGTACTACTTATCCACATATGTTTGGATTTATATTGGCATATTATAGTTAATAATAATTGTATTTGTATATGTTTATACTTTACAAACAATGAGGAAAATTTCCAGCAGAAAACAGTTTGTGGGAATTTGGGCTATGAAGGCAATGATAAAAGTAATTCATGGCAAAACACAGAGGAAGATTAAATAGAATAGACCAGTCAATTCAGCTCTTTAAGGAGGTACTTGGTACCTAGGAGAACAGGAGCTTCACTCGTGATGTTATCAAGAAATAAAGAGGCAAGTATCTGAATGAAACTTCTTCTAGCCCCATCTTGCTGAGTTTCTACCAGAGTTATTCTGAAATTTCTTCTTATTTGTTTTCTAATCCTCTAGATTAGCAAGCTTGTCTGACAGTGCTGTGGGGGTGGCTACTTCAGATTAAATATGTTTTGCCCTCTTTGTCCATGAGGCACTATCCTGTTATGATGGAAAATGACATTATAGATCCATTGCTTAGCTAGCTGAACTGACAGAAGCTCATTCCATGAATATCTCACTCAATAAGTGGTTTCCATCTTCATTTGCTACAGCTGTAGTATGGTATGAGGACGTGATAACAATCCCCCAAATGACAGCCTTTTTCTAGGAGATCTGAGTGCTCAGAAAAGAAAGTAGTGAGTTGGTGAACATTAGCTAAGGGTAAATCTGCATCCAGACCCTGGATTCCAGCAAGTTTAGACTTAGGGGAATTTGGGTGTAGCTCTATTTCCTTCCTCTAAGTAGACTGAACCATGTTTCCAAGCAATTAGGCCTGTCTATATCTTGAGTTAAATCAGTATTTGAGGATTGGGGCATTTTCTCACTTTGACATGTCTCTTGACAGAAGTGTCCCTATTGAAGGAAAATGATTCCTTGTTAGCCTGGCATATTTAACAGACCGTTAAGTGCAGGAAGACTAGCATAAGGTGCGTTTTATGGCAAGGCCCCAGGAAGGGAAAACATTTGCTATACTTTCAGGTAAATACTAAGTTGTAACTTACCAGTTCTCATCTTCTAATTCCATAATGACATTCTGAATTGTATGATTTTTTCAAAGGGGAAAAATAAGGAGAAATAAAAGAGTATAATTATAAAAGCATATCAACAGACAGTGTAGCATCATTCATGGGGCCCATGTCAAGAAGAGACATAACTAAGTCAGGAGCATTTTATGCAAACTTCTTTTGCTTGCTTCTTTGAGTAGAGAAGGCAGGATTACTGGGTGGCACATTTGCTTTTATGCTTTGCTTGATTTGTGCCTTAATGCAAATGAGGCAATTTTAGAATGTTACTGAAAATACAGAAGAGGTCCACTCCAACCTCAAAAGACTGTGTCCACCAGGAGGCAACCTGGCTTTCCTTCAGTCTAGGAATCCATTTTGTTTCTATGTATGAAAATATTTTCTCTACTCAGTTGCGGCTGACGTTGCTCTGCAACAACATTAACAATGTAAACCTGCCACTTTTCTAAAGCAAAATATTGTTCAGGTACACCATTCTAATATGACACAATAGTCTTTCACATCTTCCAAATTCTTATTGTAAGGGGAAGCAGTATGTGAATGAGGGTAGGCATTTCTTATTTGATCTTTTTGAACTCTAGGACAGCATCTTCTGTGAACTTCTGTGTTCTCTGCTCTGTGGAGACAGATTATACCTGTTGTCTGCCTTCTACCACTTACGTCTAATTTTGATAGTATTTGTAGGTTTTCCATCAATTTTGCTAAGGCAATCTACCTCCCACCCGAACTTCTGCAGACATTTTTCATCCTTCTTCGTGCAAGAGGGTATATTCTCCGCTACTTGCTGGCTTGTTGTAAAACAGCCTCAACAAGCTCCTACCATCAGGTACCTCTTACTGTGTCCTTCTAACATTAAAAATAAATGACACAGTGGCAACTTATTCATCAGAAGATGATAATGAACAAAGAAATATAAGAATGAGCAAATCAATTCTTTAGGTTCAGTGGGAGGGTGTCTTGCTGGTAAAACCTCTGTCATAGCTCAACCTGGGTGAGGCTTCCTAGGGAAAAGAAATGCATCATGTATCATGGAAGAGTAGAGACAGTGATGAAAGAATGGCTACCCTCACACAGAAGAGCCCCTTAGCTAGATAAACAGAGCAAGAAGCTGCATCCTTTCCCACTGTATTCTCTTTTACCTTCAGGTTAAAGGGAAGAGACGCGGCACATAGAGCTTCAAGGATAGTGCACATTTATATATAGGACCATATATGGAGAACTAGTGCTGTCATGTTTTAAAGCTAAAGCAGAAGTGAAAGAACTTTTGGCCAGTGTTATTTTTTTAATACAAGGTTACAAGGGTAGTATATAGGCTGAAGAGCCAGGTTTCTTCCCCTCCCCAGCATATCAATTTAAGGATAGCTGTGTCCAAGGAAAATGCAAAACACACGCCAATGAAATGGCCAATAGGTCTTAGAATCAAAGTGACATTCTTTTCTGTCACACCAGGTACATGGAAGGGCTTTATTCAAAGCTTCAAAGTGGAAGAACTGATTGAGTTGTGTGAACATAGAAGCCCAGGCAGAAAAAGGCTTTTTCTCTGCAAAGAAAAAGCGAGGGAAATTAAAAACAAAACAAAACAAAAAAGCAAAGCAAAACAAAACAACACAAAAAATAAACAAAAAAAAACAGTAAAGTAAAACAGAAATCCTCTTGACACTTGTAGTTTGGGTGTTAAACAAAAGAAGAAATGATAGTCAAAATAACAAATTAAAGCCTGAATATTGTGTTCAATGGATTTCTAATTCTGTATATATCTATTAAACCAGTGCTATATGATATCTTCTTATGGGTTACATTCTTTATCCTGTTCAATTTCCTTTTTATTTTCAGTTTGTATATTGATTTTGTAAGCTAGTAGTCTGATACCTTTTCAATTTTTTTAAACTTGTATGAAAGCCATATATCCATATTGTAGAATGAAAGCATTAATCCTGTAACATCCCTTAATGTTTCCCTTAGCTCTGTGGGATTGTGGGAGGCTCTAGCAAATGTATATGTTTACCAATTGTATCAGCATAATTTACTTGCTCTTAGATAAAGAATTAAATAAACTAATACACAGACATGTGGTGTCATCATTTGGTTGTTGAAACTGTAGAAGACTTTTGAAGCTTCTTAAATTAATTCCTAATATTATTAGTGGTCTACCTCTGCTGTACTAATTTCCTGTCAGCTATAGGTGTTGCATGTCACAGAAACACTTATCTCTGTAAATTCAGAAAGAGTAGGAATCTGTAGGAAGTGATCTATCAGCAAATGGTTTTAGCAGAAAATGGCTCTTTGGTTTGGGAGTACTGAAGGCTGTCTGTGCCAGATTCCCAACACTTGTCAGTTCTATAAAGGAGTTTGTTTCAGTTTCAACTGGTATAATATTGACACAATGATGGGCTACATATAAGGAGTTTTGAATTACTTTTTTTTTTTTTTTTAATTATTCTATCAGATAAGCAATGGGAAAACCCTATTCCCAGCCCTGTCATGCTCAGCTGTTTTACTTTAACAGTGACTTTAATGAGTGTGTGTTCAGTGACAGATGATTAAGCCTCAAGAATGATGCAAAGATGTTAAATTACATTAATGGACTACACTGAATGATAAGGAAATTCAGGTAATGCTCATTGTATGTTCATTTCTTCTTTCTTTTTGTCCTTTCATTATACTTATTTTCCTAAATCTGCTTTCTTTTCCAAATCTCTTCCTGTTTTTGTTTCTGTGCCCAAGTATTAGTTAAAATTTTAGAAAAATTAATTACTCCCTACAAGCCATTCCATCACTCACTGCCAAAAGGGGGAGATGCTCCATACCAGTTACAAGACTAGGAGACTTATACAGGGTTCTGAAATTGTTTGGAAGAACGTGAACTATTATAAAGTATGAAAACCGTCAGTGCATTCTTCAAACCATTAATGGACTCGACAAACCAAATCCTATCTTTGGAAAGGAAACCAAGTGCTTACTATTTTTTAATTACAAAAGAAAAATCTTAATTCCCTTAATATACTTAATTACTATAGTGGTTACATTTTTAGGTTAGTAAGTAGTGTTAGTTTTAAGATGCTCTTGTTCTTGGGAGCTATCTGATCTTGTCAGTAAGCCTGAACTTCTTGAGGACTGTCTCAAGTCATGCTCAGCTTCCCAAAGCTCCACCATGCAGGACACATGGGTCTCTGATTTCTCCTGTCCTTCCTACCTCTGTATCTAAATTCTGACTAAGCCATAAACAGGCTTGGCAAGGAGCTTTTTGGCCAGGTCTTTTCTGGTGGTTGCCTTCATGGAATAGGGTCTTAGAAGGCCATCTCTGTCTTTACATAGATTCTTTTTGTTATGTATAGGATACATGAATGGATAGGACTTCATGCAGAAGGGACCCAAACTCTGTGGCTACCACTCTGTGCTCCAAACTTCTGGGATTGGTGTGTTCATAAAGTGGGTCTATGGATGCAAGGAGGACCACCAGTGGTGAGTGGGAGGAGAAATCCGTGCAAAAGTAACCACTAGTAGAGTGGAAGCCACTTTGATAACTGGAAAACCCCAGAGCTCAACCTATGCACTACTACAGCTGAAGTTAACGATTTTGTAATGCATCATCCCTCTGGCCTTGTACGAGGTAGAATTGTAATTAATGCATAATATTCATGTAAATGCATAATATTCACATGTGCAGACACACTTCATCACTTACCTTATAGATGACAGAACACCCGATTTTCACTCAGAATGGAGATTTTGCACAATCAACAGTTTGTGTTCAAGATGAAGCATTCTCCCAAAATAATAGTTCAACTCTTTGCCTTTTGTCCCCTTTTATGATGATGTGGAAAGCCACCCTTGCAGAGGTCTTCTCTCAGGTTATTTTACTTGTTAGTCTGTACTAATCATCCCTAGGAAAAAAACAAAAAAAAAACAAAAAAACAACCTGTAATCTTATAGTGAAACACAAGTCTGTTATAAAATCTTCACTTTTCTGAGAACTTCTTCAGAAACACCATTATGTGTGACTTGTGGTCAAAGGAGATTTGACATTAAATGCAAATATACATGTGCACACATGAACATTTGCGCACAGAGGCATACACACACAAGCATGCACACACATAGAGTCTCTTTTACACTGTCAAAAATAGCTCCATCCCTTCTGGGTACCCTGAGTTATAGGAGGGCTTATTTCTACACAATCACCATGGAAACTATTGTCTCCTTTGGCAAAGAATATTTTTATTTGTATTTACTCAGTCTCTTTTTTCTTAATTGCACTGGAGTCCTTCTAATTTGCTGCTTCCCTCCATTTCTACCCCAGGAGCAAAAGATGACAGCTTGGATCTGAAAAGGTCAGTAACTATTTTTTGTTCTGTACAGTAGATAATGCCTCTCAAGAACAATCAGTTTCCCTCTTAAAAAAAAAAAAAAAAAGATAAATATTGAACATTTTCAGTTCACTGATAGCTATGTAGTAATTCTAGTTACTGGAGGCTCTGGAGAGAGAGTGAAAGAGAAATGCATCATGCTGGGGATGGAGGAAAGGGAAAAAAGCTTTCTATAACAGTAACATTTAACTTATTGCATTTTGAAATACAGGCAGATTTTTCTTTTTTCTTTTTTTTTTTTTTAACCCTGATATACAACGTCAGAACCCTGCTGTCGATAACAGAAGAGTTCTACACCCATATAATTATATATTTCTTTTTTCATCTGAAAAGCTCTAGGCTTTTTAATACATTAATTTGTATTAATGCAATTAGTAGTATCGCTACTATTCATTGTGTGGCACCACAGGTGCTCATGGGACCTAGATACTCAGCCTTGGCCAAGTGTGGTTGATGTCACTCCGGGGTGCACAGTGGGCCTCATTTCAACACAGTGCCTGCTTGGGGATGAGCATAGTGTGAAAGGAACCTCCAGCTGCTCAAATGGACCAGCTTCCACTTTCTCTTCAAAGCACTTAAGTTAGAGGTAGTGGCCAAAGAGAAATAACATGGTGCAATCTCATTCCTATTGGCCTTTCTTCCTCTCTTTTTCTTTCTTCCTTGTTTTCTTTCTTTCTCCCTTTCTCCCTCTCTGTCTCTGTCTCTCACTTGCTTTTTTCAGCCTCCCAATTTTCCTCTTTCTCTTTTCTTTCTCTCTTTACTCTCTTTGTCTCTTTTCTCTTCTAACTCTCTCTGCTTCTCTTTCCCACTTTTGCCTCTGCTTCTCTCTCTCTCTTTCTCTCTCTTTCTCCCCTCCCTCCCTGCCTCTTTCAGGAAATAGGTATGCATGCCAGAGAAAGGAACAAAAAAACAGGTGCAGAAGACTGAGGTGCTGAAGGGCCCTGTTCCCAAAATAGGATTACCTGAGCAGGAGATGGAACTAGCTGCAAGGAAAGCCAGAGATTCCTCCTCTTGTCTTGAGGCAAGATACACTAAGGAAGATTTGTGTTGAATTCAGGACTTGATTTTAGATATATTCTGAACGTGAAGCAGCTCATTTTCAGCCTGGAGGAATGTCCTGAGACTCATGATATAGCGTATAAAAATCCTCAACTGTATAATATCTCAGTCCTGTAACAATTTACAAAGTGTTGTGCTTTATGTGCTGTGGATAGTCCTACTGATTCAACAGGACACTTCCTGGTGTAAAAAGCCGAGAAATGACCGGACCAGAACCATTTGTCCTTAGCTGAGACTGAAGTACAAAATTTATTGTCTTTGCTATTATCCTCCCTTGATGACAGGAGTCCATCAAGCCACCTGCACAACTGAGTGTCACAAAGACAAAACATACTCTTCCCGAGATAACGACTGTTTTATAAGTAGTTGAATTTGAGCTGGGCCTGTGTATCATCAGTGCTACTTGCTGTCTTATCAGGAAAGCTCCCTAAATAAGCCACTGTTCTATCTACCAGCATGGGAAGGAAAAGACGAGTATATTTTATTTCAGTCCAGTGTGTATCCAAAGCAGTAAGTGCTCTGCAACCTTAATATCAGGGTCACAATAAAATGGCACAAAGAAAGCAGAAGAACAAGCTTGCAGAAGAAACAAAACAAAACAAAGCAAAACAAAAACAGAAAAGGCAGCCACCTTCCTACTTTGTTGTATTTATGTTATGAGTCCCTGAAGTAGATGGATTTCATCAACAGAGATGGAAAACACTCTAATCTTAAAACCAGAAGTAGACATGGTTATTGTTAGTAGTAATGACACCAATAATTTAGCAGCCATTATTATGCTTTGTACAGTATTTTAGCAATATGCTCTTAGTTAACACCTTTGATTCAAAAACTTCCAAGCAATTTGTCAATGCTAAGTACCCACCATCCCTGTGTACGAGGTGGAGTGTTAATCTCTGATGATGTCCTTAGGCTCCCTCTGTAGTCAATGGAGCATGACAAGTCTATTCAGAAGGTGATTCCAAGTAGAGGGCTAATTTAACAAATCTGAAAGATGTCATGAAGGGCCTCTCTCTTTGCTAGCTGTTGGAGGGAGCTTAGGGAAATTAAGGGTATTAGGTTGATCTGAGTTTCACCTGGTACTTTGCCCTCCCATTAAGATAGCAAGCTGCAACACTGAAGGCCAGCACTTCAAAGATACTTAGGAATTTTAAAAGTAAGGTGTCTTAACTTTGATAACAGAGGCCAAAAAAATGTAAGGCAAATGGGCTAAGACCATGCAATGTGGCAGTGAGTGTCCCAGTGCAAATCTTTCTTGTGGAGGGAGCACTGTCTGCATAACATGGCCCTGAATGGGACCAGGGAGCATGAGCGAGGTAAAACAGGAGAGCTCACTGCCTCCTTCTTGGTCCTGGTGATGGTAGTGAGGCAGAGGGGAGAGAAAGCCTCTGCTTTTGTGCACTTTTTTCGCTCAGCTGCAAGATGGAGGCTGGGCGAGGGCTGTGCCTCCTGCGGGGCCGGGTGAGCTGGGTCCTTGCGGTGCTCCGTGGCCTTTGTGTGACACAGCAGGTGTGATGGGAAGCTCCTCTCCCTGGATGAATGCGCATGGGGGTGTTGATGCCCCCGCTTCTTTCACAGCCGTGCTGGGAACCATGGCGAAGCCGCATTTCTCAACAGCAGGCCAGTAATTCCTGGAAACAAGCGTGCACAGGAAGGGGCCATGGAGTGAGAAGGGGTTGGTTTGGGAATAGCTCTGCAGGACCACTCCTTATCTAGAATTGCTCATTGACAGATTTAGGGCTTCATCCCACAAAGCATTCAGCATCTCCTGAGAGGCCTAAAACTGGTATCCTAACTACTTTTCTCTGTGAAAAGCTGATCTGGCCAAAAAATCTCTCTAAATTCTTCAGTTGAAATGGGCTACATAAGCCTTTAAAATAATTATCACAGTGCCCACAGGCCCCCCTTATTCACATCCCTGTTGCTTGCTTGCTCTCCATTTGGCACAAGCGAGTTCTCGTCAGCCCGGCATTCTTCCCCCTACACCCATATCAGCTACTGAAATGACAGGAGCTCTAAGCCAAATGCCTGGCACGCAGGAGCCTCTGCCAGGACAAAATCATGTATTTATATCTGTGCTTTCAGTGCCAGGTGGGAGGTGTGAACATTAGAGAATAGAGGCCAAAGGCTGTGACTGGCAGGCTGTGCTGTTGCTCCAGGGGAGCAGGCACTGTCAGAGGGCTTAAGAAAAGCAGAATTAAGCACAGGAGTTAGAGCTGATGGGTTGTGGTGATGAATTTGCCACATTTTTCTTGACATGTCTCAAGTTGGTGCCGTTTTTGCCTCAAAGAGGAGTCATGTCTTTTCTGAAAGGAAAGGCTGAACTTGCTTTTACATTTTGTTTTTGAGTATGGTTTTAGTAGTCTAGCCAAATAAAGAAACAATCCTCTCTTCTGCAGCAGATACAGTAGGCTGGGCTAGGATAATTACTGCCACTAGGGACTGAACCTCCAGCTGTTGGAGCTAAAGCATGTGCTGAATTAAGGGACTCATTGCCCAAGTGTGTTCAAGCACCCATGATTGTGTCCACATAACCTTAACACTCCCTGTGTCCCTCAGAACAGTATTCCCTACTGGGTGGGCACTTCTGAAGGTGTAGAGCAAGTGGATAGGAAATATGAGGTTCTGGACTTTAAGCAGGAGCTAGTCCAGATGAGCTGGGCCCTTGATACAAAGCCCTGGACAACCTTTAGCTTCAGAGCAGGGAGAAACTCAGAATCACAGAACGATTAATGTTGGAAACAACCTCTGGAGGTCATCTGGTCCAACTACCCTGCTCAAGCATGGATACCCAGAGCAGGTTGCCCAGAAACATGTCCAGATGGCTTTTGGAGGTCTCCAAGGAGGAGATACCACAACCTCTCAGAGCAACCTATTCCAGTGCTCTGTAACCTGCACAGTACAGAATTGCTTCCTGATGTTCAGACAGAACCTTCTGTGTTCAATTTGTGCCCATTGCCTCTCATCCTGGCACTGGGCACCACTGAAAAGAGCCTGGCTCTGTCTTCTTTGCACCCTCCCTTCAGGTATTTATCTTATGGATAGATAGGCACCTCTGAGCCTTCTCTTCTCTAGGCTGAATGGTCCCAAACTCAAATAAACTTCTGGGCTTACTGTTTCCTGACAATGTGAGGATTGTAGTCACCATATTTATTTTTTTCAGAATCACCTGCTGAAACATTGCAAGACTTTAATTAAATGTCCAAAAATACCTTTGAGGCTCTAAGCCAAAACCTGGAAATCCTACAGACTTGTGCTTTTTATGAATCAGATGCAACTGAAGATACCAAGCTCTCTCTTCCATCACAAACAGTGAGTTAAAGAAAATTCTCCAGCCTTTTGCTTTGCAGATATCTGAGATCTGAGCTAGAGAGGGTTAGACCTTTTGGCTGCCAGGATCATTGTCAATGAGTGCCAAAAGTGCCTGAAACTTCTGAGATGTGTTGGCCAAGAAGCTGAATAGAGATAATCTTTTCAGTAGAATGAATTTAAAGCTCTGCAGTCAGTTGATTGAGTGTGATATGGTCAAATGATGTGGAAATCAGGACTGATGGGGACAGGAGTGGGCCTCATCAAGCAGTAGTTTCCAAAGGATGTGACCTGTTGGGAGAAGTGGGAAGGTCTAGGCATTTGGCAAACTTCTGGTCACACACCATTCATTTTTCTTCTTTTGTGCCTTTAAAGGCAGCTCACTTTGGAATGGGCTAATCTAAAAATGTTTCAGTTCTCTGCTGTGAATTACTAGTCCTGCTACCACTAATTCTCATGCACTCCTATAATTTCTGCTGGTGCAGCTTTTGCTTTTCTGATAAAGCACTTTCACCCGTGGAGAGATTTTCTGACTGAAATTGGATGAATCTTTCCAGAAACTGTGAAATGTACATTCTCTGAGCAAATAGCTCATTGAAATATAAAACATGAGAAGTGAGACAGAGAGGTTAAACCAAAAGGAAATGGGAAATCATAAAGCAAACAAGTGTTCCATCACAGTAATGTGTTTTGGAAAAAGCACCTGATTTTCAGCATCGGTAAATTGGTCTGGCTTAGTCAGTGATGGAAGAACTTTGTTACTGAATGTAGCTGAAGCCTTTAAACTGTGATGGGAGAGAACCAAGGAAAACAGAAGAACATGCTTCATCCTTAAAGACAATAGCAGGAGTGGCAGATGTAGAGATTACTTTGTGCACAAGTGAGCAGGAAAGTGAAAAACAAATTACATACACAGATTTATTCAAGCAATTTTATCATCACAATCCAAAGAGTACAGAATGCACCTGGAGCATGATCGTAGCATGGTCACAAGGTTGTAGTGCTCCTTTCCTCAGAGATTACAGGCCTGATGTCTAGCACAGCATGTAATTGTGCCTGTATAAGATAAGCGTTGCTTCAGTGAAGGACTTGCATGTAGAAAGCAAACAACAGCAATGAATCAAGGTCGTTAATAATTTTCTTATACTTTACGCACTGTATCACATACAAGAAATTGCATTGATGAGCGACACTAGTCTCAGTGCTAGTAATATTTTATACATGATGCAAGAAAAATGTCATCTGTTTTGGCTTTGACTTACATTCCTGTGAGGTGTCTGAATTTGAGCCTCCTTCTCAGCTGTGCAAAACTGGCCTGGCCTCTCACCTATGAAATCAACAGGTCCCCTCAGCTCTCTGACAGCAGTAGACAGTGCAGATCTTCAGGGCTCCAGGAGAATGCCCTTCCTGTGTGACCTTTCTTGCCTTTTCTTACCCTGTCCGATGGCAGAAAGAAGAGACACTGAAAACCAATGGTAGAAACCTATGGGAGATTTAGAAAGGGCTAGGAAAAAGACAACACACACAGATTCCCACCAGAAATAGATAGTGCAGAATATAAATCTGCCTTTAAACCTGAAAACACACTTTATACATATCCCTGGAAAGAGAAACAATTGTGTGTAAGAATCTGAATTTTTTTAATGTCAAACAGCATGTCATTTTGGAAATACCAAACTGACATTCCTAGAAATCACAGCTTTCTATTCACAGAAAAAGGCATCGAACCTCAGCCATGTTGTGGTAACAGAGTTGGGCAATTTATGGATGTCATTGTTTTTTTGCAGTCATTCCACAACAGTGACGAAAAGGATAACCCGTAGCTAGACCAGAAAGTAAATCTGAATTATGTGAGGAAAGGACAAAGCTGAGAAATTCTGAATGAACACCGTATGAGAAAGATGACAAATTCACAGTGATGCACACAAGGAAAACGAGGCAAAAGAAAGCTAAACTTTCAAGCTTGGTCCATGGCTTCATGGAGGTTTCTCCTGGCAAGCTGTATAGATGACAGGATATGTTTTCTTCTACATTCACCTAGTGCTTACAATGCACTTCCTGGCCTCCTGCCAGAGAAAGCATCCTTTTCTTCGAAGTTTGTTTTCATAGTCTGCCAGGTAGGCTTGCAAAACAACACTCGTAAAATTAGACAGGCTACTGCTCAAAACAGTTAACAGCTCTGCATCAAGAGACTTAAACGGGTGAGAGAATGGATTACAGGTACCTTTTTGGCTTGGAACAATAAGCTGAAAAAAACTCTGCTTCCTTAACATCATTTGTCCCTGTAAACATCCAGCAAAGACTTGAGCATGCCAGGCTTATACCGTACTGAGAGCTTAGGGAATTTAACTTGCTGTTCTTTGGTGAAATACCTCTGCTCCAATACTCTGCTTTCTGTCATAACACATTATGCTTCTTCAAGCTACTTGCTTTCTAGTTTTCACCTCACCAGAAGAGGCTACTCCATGAAACATATGCAGCAGTCACGGGATGGAGCTAAAGCTTTTTCTCTACTCATTGACTTTCTCTGTGTGAACTCTTTAAAGTAAAAACTTCCATGCTCCCATTTAACTGCTTGCATTGAAAAGTTTTGGAAGGAAATCTGATTTTTTTCTTTTTGGTGCAACTGAAAGGAAACATGGCTCACGAATAAAAAGCTAACACTAGCTGCCTTTCCAAAGAGCTGGTCTGGAAGAGCCCTAAGCACCACTTCAGACAGCTTCATGCGTAATCACTCTTGGCCCTTTGGAAAATTCTTGGGTTTGGCCTAA
This sequence comes from Anseranas semipalmata, assembly GCA_013399115.1. Classification (NCBI taxonomy): domain Eukaryota; kingdom Metazoa; phylum Chordata; class Aves; order Anseriformes; family Anseranatidae; genus Anseranas; species Anseranas semipalmata. The sequence goes on along the minus strand of VXAA01004389.1, from coordinate 1,094,541 downwards.
TCTGGGATATGACTTTACTCATCTACAGCATCCCAGGGGAAGGATGCTCTGCAAGGGACATCACATTTACAAGCACCATTTGGCACAGCTTTTCTCTCCATTTAAAGAGCAGACCATAAGGAATGAAGTGGCATGGTGAAGAGAAATACAGCCAATTTTTTTCAGCCTGCAATCTCTGTTCTTTCTCTATCATGATTTAGAGGTCTTTTTGGTGCCAGTAAGAGATTGTGGTGATGTGGTATTAGGTCTCAAAGATATGCCTGTAAAAATGCTTGATTTCTTTATCAACTGTTTGTGTTAATGATGTCCCAGAGAGTCCATTTGCTATCTGGCACTGGTGGTGAGTACACTGGAGATGACTATTTTACCTAAAACTTATGCAGGCCATATTTTTTCATATTTTCGATGTACTAAATGTAGAATACTATTATTAGCTTCCAGAAATGCTCAGTACATATAACTGCCACCTACACAAGGAAGCCAGCTGGAAACCTACTCCAGTAGCTCCAGACTGGAAAGTTGTCAGATACATGTAGGGGGGTAAATCCAAAACACAGTGGAGGATTGTAACATGAACCATCAACACTGCTTTTGTGTACATAGAAGCATGTGAAAACTATACAGGGGAGAAGGGAAACAGTGAGAAGTGGGTATACGCAGGATTGAGGTTGCAGTCGGAGTAGCTGGAGAACTGCAGGACAGATGGGTCTTTTCTGCAAGCTGGTCAACATGCTAGGACTTGAACTGTATCAGACATAAGGAAATGATCTAAAGCCAACTTACTCAGGTATATATGTATATATGATAAACGCATAAATATATGTAGAAAAGGTATATACATGTATAGATTTAGATACGTGGCCTATATCTAAATATATTTTTACATAGACCATATATGAATTTTGTAGGTTATTTTCTTGTAAACATCGTGTGTGCTTAAGTTGTGGGACCCTTTCTGGTGAGTTGTTACGATTGCTAAATTTTTTTAACCAGTTCCAAGACTGACTGGGCAAATTCATAAAAAGAAATAATCCATTCAGGACTACTAAATGCAAAGTTGCCACCTGTGATTTAGGAAGTCTCCAAGGTGCAGCTGATGAGTTGGCAGCAGACACGAACTAGGAGTTGGAGATTGTCTTACTTGCCCCATTTTTATTCTTTTCCCAGGTACTGTTGGCCATTGTCTATATTGACATCTTCTATAAGAGATGGGCTGATGCTTGACCCCTAAAAGCACTTCACAGACTCATCCCCTTCAGAGCAGAAAAAGGCAAAATGTATTAGATATACCAAGGGTATTGAGGGGTAATGACCTAATAGAAAGAGAAGAGAGCACAAAGTACTTTGGCCAGATGGAGGCAGCACACAGAGCTTGCTGGACTTCATCTCTTACCTGGTTGCTTGTCATCCTGTTTTCTGTAATGTTTCCAGTGTTTAACTATAAGCCCATTGAATCCCTTACCTTTATTAAACACACTGTCTTTTGGTTTCCCTGCAACAGCAATCTGGTGTCAGGGAGCACGGTGAAACAGGGCTCAAGGAGAGCAAATGGAGCAGACAGCCCAGAGGGACCTGTGCCCAGGGACATGCCTAGGGAGCCTCACAGTGTGTTCTGCTGCTGCAGAGCACAAAGGTGAGGGCTGCTGCCAACCTTTCAACCTTTTCTTCTTTCTCTTCTGTCTTCTGGTCTTGAGGGAGAACCTTGCCACAGGCTTGGGTATAGCTGGAGATGTCACATATTAGCCCTATGTTAGTGTTTGACCTGTTATATTTATCCCAATTTCACTAATACTTTTAAATGGACAGATAATTCTATATCTCTGTTGTTCTTGAACAGATCCTACAAGCTGTTCTACATGGGAGGGATTCATCATTGGAAGTTAATTGCAAGCACCTTCCTGCAGGGATTTGTTATGTGAAATCTTGTCCTGCGCTGACTGTTTTTTAGCTGGACACATGCAGTATGGCATGAGCTGTGTCTCTGGCCCTAAGCGATTCTGTGAAACTATTAGAATTGCCTAAATGACGGGAATTATAACATTTTCAAGTTCAGAAATTGACATAAATGAGCTATTTATTCTGACTTCCTTGCCAGCAAACCACACCGCTAGATTCTTTCCAGAAAGGAAACAGAAAAAGGAGATCTGTGCATCCAGAGTAAACCCATTTATAATCTGTATATATATATTTATAATTTGTATTAATGTAAGACATTTCACACTTGATTCACTGAGAGTTTTTTTTTCTTTTTCTTTTTTTTTCCTTTCCATGAGTCTCCCTGACTTTTTGCCTTTGGCTAAATTTCCATGGAGCTACACGGGAGCCTAAGCTACACAGGAGGCTGACAACCAGAAGAATTGAGCGATCGTGCTTTCAGGTATTTTGATCAGTTATGAAATGCTTTATTTCAGTTCTAGCAAGCTGGGAAATTTCAGTGACAGGTGAACACACTTGCATAGTTAATTATTTTGCCTACTCTGAAACATAATATGGAAAGTTTCCTTTCTGCCTAGGGAATGTGCTTTTCTATTTTTTTTTTTTTTATATAGCATATTTACAGTTTGTACTTGTGCTGATTTTATAAAGTGGTAGCATGTACTCTGAATGCAAACCAACAATTGCTGAAAGGGGCTGGTATGTACTGTGACCCCTTAAGCAAACAATAAAATTTTACTACTGTATCTATATATTGCTGAAAAGAATATGAGCTTTCCAGGAAAGCACAAAAATCCAGGCACTTTTGTGAGACTAGTAATAACTTGAAGCATTCCCCTCTAGTCACTACTAAAAAAATATAGCTGGCCTACCATGCAAGTGAATTTGATCAAAAGACATACTGTTCGCTGACAGTGAAATGATTTGGTCTCCAGCTATTTCTGTGACTGCAGCTTTGAACACATCATTACTGAATATGTTTTTTTCATTACTCCTAATCTTTAAATTGTCATGTAATTTTCAAGGCAGAATACACTCCATGAATTTATCCCCTCTCAATCTCATAGATGTGAAAATACATTTTCACCATTTAGCCATCTCTGCCTCTTGAGATGGCCTCCTTCTGCAAGAAGATGTTCTGGTGCCAGCCAGGCATAAGACCTTTTTATTTTTATTTTTATNTTTTTATTTTTATTATTTTTATTTTTATTATTTTTATTTTTATTTATTTATTTTTATTTATTTTTATTTTTTATTTTTATCTTTATTTTTTATTTTCAGAGGGACTCTTACACACTGTACAGTGCTTTGCAGGTCGTTGCTTAGTGCAGTCTGTGGCTGGGACACTTTCATGTTGACTTTTGTGCCTCCAGGTGTTCCCTGATCCAAAGCTTGTGGCTGAGCTCTCACTGCTCAGCCACCTCCTGGAATTCTCCTTTGCACTTGCCATCAGGTCTCTTCCGACCCATTTTTGCCTCTGGCACAGTTTTGTCCCTTGCCACCTTTATTGAAAAATCAAGCGAGGGGAAAAATTGTTGTTTCAGGGAACGTTCAGGGAAAAATATCACTGCAAGTCATTGTATTGTGCTTATAAAGCCTTAGGTAAGTTGGCAAATTTAGTTTATGATCTAAGTAAAGAAAGCACACTACCATCCTAGGCACTTTATTTTATTCATCCTTTTCCTGTCTCAAAGTCATTTAATTCTGAAATTTACACCAGGGGAATAACCCCAAAACTTTCTCTGTATATATACCTACATAAACAAACATCCTATATGAGTTAGGTAAGAGAGCAGGCAGATTGCCCTAGAATGCTAATTAATGCAGAGCATTTACTGAAATTACATCACATCAAAAACAATTACACTTCCATTACACTCATCTACTTTACCCCATCCTGTGTATATGCTTGTTGAATCCTGTCCATATTTAATTTAGAAATGGATAAGTTAATGAGGTAGTAGCAACAGTTACTAGCCTGGCAGCAAGGCAATGAAAGCCATCCAGCAAACACTTTCTGATTTGGAAGTTTTCAGTGAAGGGAAGTAAAGAAAAAATAAATTGGATCAGGACTTCTCCATAAATCCATCTTCCCTTAGGTTTGATCTGACCAGAGTTCCCTCTTGCTGTGAATTATCTTCTCTTCCTTCTGTCTTAAGGTAGTGTGGGGTGATTGACAATAACAGCTACTGAGAAAAAAAGCATTTGTTCAATAACTATTCTGGACTAGAGGACAGGCTTAAATCTGCACAAACCAACTCCAGACAAATTTGCCTCGATGAAACAGTATCTATTCTGGGATAAAAGTGATGCTCCAGAAATACTCTAGCAGTAGAATTATTCTGGAATAATTGTAACACAGTATCTTATTTTGCAACTTTTTGCTCTGCAGAATTTTCTCAGATAAATTTCCCCTTGATGGTGCAGGTGAAGGAGGACAGAAGCACAAAAATACTTCAGCCAAGCCTCTTCAGGCTTTCTTTCTCTCTCTGCTGAGCGCTGGGGTCAGTAACTGTTTGGTACAATGCTCCAGGAGCCAGCTGCTTCACTTCAGTTCAGCACAATTTCAGGGTAACTAAAACTAAATAAAGTAGAGGAAATGACTCTCCTCCAAAGCAACTTGCATAAAGGCTTGGAAAAAAAGGCCTAAATCTGCTGTACAGTGAAATATTTTTCATTTAGTGCTGAGAATGGTTACATTTTCCTGACCATGCGGATAAAACTTGTCTAGTGAGGTGTGCTGCAGAGTGCTGGCAAATCCAGCTGGCCAAGTTTGCCATGGCAGTGTCTCTGTTTTTCAGCTCTGTTCATGTCATTTTTACATGGGGCAGAAACAGAGCTTTCAGTACTCATAGCCAAGCAATGCTGAGTGGCATCAGGCAGATCTTTGTCCCATTTGCTGGAAAAGAGCATATATTCCAATAACAGGAATTAAAAGTGAAGCTCAGAGGATGAAGCAGGGAGATGAACTGGGAATTTGTTGGGGGGGGAGGATGATCCGTGCTATCAGAGTGAGAGCAGAAATGAGCCTGAGTCCAGCCCAGACAAACGGAGCAGAAGAGGTACTGGCTCGCATCACAGTAGATGAGCTCTGAAGGCCACATGGTGCCTCGGGTGCGTAAATGAGCTTGGTTTGAAGTGAGCAAGACCAGCTGAGCATGCAGCTCGAACGCTGTCAGAGCTTGCTCACTGAGCAAGACCAAAAGCAGGCAGCCTCAGCAGGGCATGCAATTTTGGAGCAGTTAAGGAGGAGGAAAGTAGCAGTGCTGTGAAAAGCTGCAGTGTGGACCAGTATAAACCAACCAGCTTCAGTTTGTTTTATACTGGTATTGCTTCATGAGAGTTAAGGGAACCGAGCAGACTTGAAGGAGCTGAGCAAGTTTAGGTCAACAAGTACTGTAGGACTTTTCTATCTTAAAGCTATGTGTTGTTAAGAAAATACTTGAAAAGTAATGAAACTAGGAAATCTGTGTTTTGACAGCAATGCTATGAATTCCGTGGATGCACAGGGGAGAGAAAGAAGGAGATGTGGGTGCTGTTACCTCAGCATTTTATTTGTTGCTTAGTGTTACCCTTATACAGTTCTTTTGCCAGGTGTTCGTGCCTGGCACTTTGAACAGTGGTGATTGTTAGGTACAGCTGTATCTAACATGCACAGTCAGAGATTAGTAGGTACTCTGCCTTTTTAAAAATGACAAGAGATGTTAATAGCTTGTAGCTTTGAATTGTGAAGGGAAGAGCAAACAAAACCTTTTCTACTAATAATGTTTACACAAGTTCTAGGGCAGGCTGTTTTATCCTTTCCTATAGTCAAGATAAAATAAACCAAACCAGAGTGACCAAAGAAGGGAAGAATGAAAGAGTTTTTTTTTTTGTCCAGCCTCCTCCCTTCCATTCTCCACCCCCTATTCTCTACAACAAAAAATGTATTGAATCATGAAAGATGGGAAATCCAGCATCACAGATTACAAGGAAATGCAGGTCGTCTGCTTTCTTTAACAGGAGACAGAGCTGCCTTCTAGTCACAGCTTCAGCCAGCCCTTTTCAGAGCCCTGTTAACAACAATCTGGCTAAGCATGGCAGTTTGACAGGGCTGGGCTGTTTCTTATTGTTTTGCTATTGCCTTTCATTCAAGCTGCCATCATTCTGCTGTTTGGCTACTTTGATTGACAGTGTGCAAGCGCCACATTTCTGACTTGGGGACCTTTCTGTGGTAAAGTTACATGCAGCTTCATGGACGAGAATTTAAATGAGTGGAAGTCACAAAATTAAGACATTGAAATTACAATCCCCACACCAGTGTTCAGTCAGCCACAAATTCAAAACATGGTGGGGAGTGGAGGGAAGAGGAAAGTGAGAGTTACTTCAGCGTAGTTTAGCCCCATATATTTTTCATGGAATAAAATCTATATTTTGCTTTATACAACAATCATAACTTGCTCTTTTAATGCTTTTAGTGCTTCAGCTCTAATATCATACTGAACTTTTGTTTTATTTCAAAGTAAGGTGCACAGGAAGGACTGGGTGTGTGTGCATGTGTGCTGCTTCTCAGAAAACTACTGTTATTTTTACTTTGCACATCACAAATTTCATATGAATGCTTGAGACAGTTTAATCAGGATATCTCATGGATTGGCCATAGAATCATGCAGTTCTTCAGTTACACTCCTGCATGGATTAATTTACTGTGTGTCTTAGTTTATAATAACTAAACTGCTTCCAGTACCTGGACTACATGGTTTAGAGATCACCTGAGATATATTATAGTCTATACCAGTGTAGACATGTACTAAGTGGTACTAAATGACTGAATCACACTGCAATAGTATTAGCCACCAAAAGCAGTAATAAAGGGATTTGGCAGTAGGACTAGAAGGAACAATGATGGGAGTTTTGGATACTGCAAAGATTTCTAAGACACTGGAGAAACAGCAGCCACGGCTACTAGCAGCAATATAAATACAAGACTGTAGGAGTGAGAAAAGAGAAGACAGCACAGAAGCTCCTGCTATTATTAATCATTGTGGAGAAGGCCTCTTGTTCAAAACAGGGAAGAGAGGGACTTTGGGATCTGGCTTGTTAGACTTGAGCGCATGTAGGAACTTGGAGCTCTGACAGTCTCTGAGGGCACCCTGCCACAGAGTGTGCCTTACTTACTTTGCCCTTCCAAGGCCATATTTAAAACTCTAGTGGATGCATGCACTTACTGGGAAGCCAATGAGATTTAAAGACAGTCTAAAAACATTTGAGCTGCCCTCAGCTATGCGTCAGAATAGCTGCTGTGCTCAGCACATCACCAAGTAACTTGGAGAGGTACACAGGGCTTTCTAATGCAAGACATTTTTGTACAGTCCAAAGATTCTGTCATGACACATGCCAGCAGTGATTCACTGCCTCTCAGCTACCACGTGATTAATCCCTCTCTCATTCATTCTCTCTAATTATTACTTCTTCTTTTTTATTTTAAATCTTCATGTTCTTGTCTTTTTCCATATAAAAATGTCAACTTGTCAAAAGAGAGAGGAGCTGGAAAAAAATCCTCTCCTTTTCACCTTGTCTGGCTTCTTTCAAACTGAACTATGCAAAGCTCTAGTGCAGCTTGACAAGACCTAACTGCTGAGATTTCACAGACGCTGGGGGAATAGAGCTGGGAGGGAATGGGGGAATTGTTCCAGTAAGGGCTCTGCTGCAAGCTACTGCATCTGCAAGGGCTCTTGCAGACACCTTGGTATCGAAGGAGGGCAGCTGAGATGGAACAGGAGGAGCCACGTTCAACAGGAAAGCAATGGATGTAGCAATAGAAAAATATGATGATTAATCTGTTTCAATGTAAGGAACACTGCTGATTTAAACAGCTAGGAAAAGTGAAAACTTATTTCTGTGACGGGACTTGCCCCTGGAAAGGAAGCAGAGCATCCTGAGTCATTATTTGGTATGTTTTATTTTGATGCAGAGGAGGAATTTTACAGCTTGAAACTGTGTTGAAGGATTACTGTGCTACACGCAGGCCATCTGTCCATGACTGTATTAGATATGATAATGTTCTTTTCTTCACAGCTATTAATACCATGGCTCCAGTTGGCCTGCTCCTCTGCATCGTCTGGCTGGATCTGCCTGGTAAACAGGCGGTGTAAGAGACTGCTATATTCCTAAAATGAAAATATTGTTTTGAGTCTAAAAACCTGCACTACAGAGTTAGTGAAATGAAGGTAGTTCTCCCTTTTGCCATGCAATATGCAAAGCCCTGGTAGTTGAAAAATTTGGTAAGTTAGTGCTCAGTGGCAGATCTAGACTTCTTTACACTGGTGGTATCACTTTGACATTCACTGCATGACCATGGCACTAGACCAGGACAGAGCCTTGTTCTTACTTTACATTTTCATATCATTTGGATGATTCTTAGTGGAGAGAGATATTTGCTCAGTCACTCCTGATTTGTTGCTTTCTTGTGCAGCTCTCTAGTTTCCTGTCAGAAGCAGTTATAAATGTTGGCATATTTAGGGAGAAAGACAATATTTTAACAGGTTACACTAGCAGGGTTGGTAGCAGAGGCATGATGAAAAGTGAGATCTGCAGAAAGCAACCTGCTTTTGTAACAGCTAGGTTTCAGCTTATTTGAAGCTTTGATTGTGACAACTTTTGTTTCCGCAAAAGGAAGCAAGTTGTAAGTAGCAGTTAAGCATCACAGAGTACACAGGGATGCAAATATTCTGTGATCATATTGTGACTTTCGTCTGCCACCATCTGGAACAGCAATTGAGTTCACAGCTGGAGAAATATCTCTCTCCTTGTCTTTTTTCTCAGTTGTTACCTTTCCAGAAGGCCAATAGGAGCCAAGTTTCTCTTCAGCAATCTTCAAGCCCAATTTCTTAATCAGAAGCTGCTGTAGGAGCTCTGCTAAGTTATACCAGACTCTCACTGTCTGTCAGGAAACAGGAATTCATTCAGGAACTATCCTTTGCAGATCCTCTGCAGTTTTCCAACAATCATATACCCAACTCCTAAGTCATTGTATGAGCAGTCATCAGGTGCATTGGTTACAACTCCACCAGGTAGTTTCTACTCCTCCAGATTTGACTCCCCATATGAACACCACCTTCCCTTTCTTGTACATTCAGCATGCTCATCCCCATGTCCTGAGCTCTGTTTTCCCTGTTTGCCAGGAGCACAGAGCTGCTGGTGGCAGGGCTGGTCTTGTGGAAGGAACCCTACTTCCACATTAGCATCCCAGAGTGTTTCTCCCTGCAGCCATCCAGTTCCTGCAAGCTGAATATGCCAGAACAGTCACAGTTTCAGGCTCTTTGGGAAGCCTTTCTTCTCTTCCCATTTGAACCACTCACCTTTGATTAACAGAGCTCTGAGCTGGAAGAACAACTTGTCATAGTGATCATCACTCTGGGCCCCCTTTGCTGACTGTGAGGAGTGATGGGAGGCTTTGAGTACTCCGTAGCTCATCCAAAAGGAGGCACTGAAAAGGTTCATAGGGCTGTCACTCTGGAAGTGCCTGTGCTTCTTCTTTGGCTCCAGAGTGAGCCTGGAGTACCTTGCTCATCTCCACATATCCAAGGTGTAGGCAGTTGCAATTAGTTGAAAGATAGTCTTTCCCAGCCTAGACACTGGTTTACCTTTCAAGGAATTGAATATATGAACTATATAGTATATTCTTCAGTTCTAGCTCTGCATTTCACACAGCTGTTGATAATCTTCAAGATCATGATTGTAACCTCCTCTGTTAACCTCATAGGGGTCTACAGAAAAGTATGCCTACGTGCAGGTAGGAGTGCCCTAACAGCTGCCTCGTGCTGTAGCAGAGTGGCTCCCTGCTCCTGCACCTACCCAAGGGAGCACTGAGCGGAGGCAGAGGGACCTGAGCCTGGCTGATCAGAGCTGCTGTACAGGGAAGGGGCTAGGGCTCAGCGGGAGCGGTGGCTAAAAGGAACCTGCTGGGATAAACTACAGGGATAGGGAGATGATGCTTTGAGGAAGCATTTGGAGCCATACCTATAGTACCATGAGGATGGGAACACAAAGCGAGGAAGGGAATATCAGAGCCCACAATATCTAGTCCTGTGCAGTTTATGTCTTCCTGCTGCCTTCTGCCTGGCCACTGTCTTTGGTGGAGAGATTCTCATCACTTCAGTTCATAAATTGTGAGACACCTCACAGTGCAGGTGTGGTGGAGTTCAGCTGCCCAGCAGGGTAAAACCACCACAGCAGGTTCTCCCAATCTGGAGGAAGTGCAGTTACAGAATTACAGTGGGTGCAGTGCACTTATAAAAAAAATTGAAAGAATGTTCCTTGGACATAATGGCAGCATTTTGCCGATATTCTGTAACTCAATAAACAAGCAACAGAGAACTGATTCATAGTCAGTGGTAAAAAGAATCATGTTTCCCCCTAATAACATTTCTTATTTCTTATTTGACAATAGCTGATGGCAGCTTTTACAGACACATCTCTGCTGAGCACACACCTGCAAGGAAATGAACCTATGAGTTAATGTGCAACACTGTATTGCATAGACTTAGCTGAGGAATAATTTGTACAAATTGCTGATGGAAACCAAATCAAAGGAAAGAAGCTTTCTATGACAGCAGCTTGCGAGGTCCAAGTCTAGAGGAGGTGACTTTCCCATGCACTTTGGTCAGAGTCCAGAAGATGCCCTATCTTCCACCTGAGTCTGGATCCAAACACAAATGTAAGCCCACCGTCTGCTGTTGGTAATGAGTTCTCCTTTGCATGTGTAATCTCCATTTGAATAAATGTTCTTCACTGCAAGGAAGGATAGAACAGTTGTAGTGCCAGGTTGAGGAAGAAGATGAAGAAAAATGACTGAAAACACCATATGTGGGGAAATCAAGGGACATTGTATTCCTGGGGCCAAAGAAGTGTTTCTCAGATTCTCCTTGACTCAGCATTTCAGGTCAAATCATCACTTTGATGAGAGCTACTTTTTGCTGGGGCTGCTCTTCATGGTAAAATGTTTTACAGTTCGTTTTTTGATGAGGAATGTGTAAGGCTGTAGGCTAGTCAGTGCTTTTTATTTAAGGCCAGAGTTTACAGTAAAGGGCTAAGTCACTGTCATGCCTCAGTCTGCATTTAACTTCAAATGAAAAGCAGTCTTGATCACTTCATGCTTCTTGTCCCTCCAGGTGCTCACTGGGCCTTTTAGCACAGTCTGTATGGAGATGATTCACAAAATTTCTCAAGTTTGTCTCTGGTAATCAACCAAAAACGGTTCCAAGAAAAAAAAAACACTTTTCCCCACAAAGCATTGCCAGGTGATTTATAACACTAGTATACATGAGTCCTAAATCAGCTCACCTGAGACCAGAGATTGAACTCTTTTTTTCTGTATGCATCAGATCACTTGAATAGAGAATCAGTCTCAAGAAAAGCATCTGTAGCTGTTCCAATTCTGTGGATTAACTGTTTATTAGTGCAAGGAGGGCTGACCTAGCCACTGCTTTGAGCATGCAGGTGCAGTATGGGTGGCCTATATTCATGGCCCCATGCAAACAGCAAAATGTGGGAAAAGGTGCAGTGTCATGCCACTGGAGGAACAGACTGTCCTTCTTCAGTAGTTCTTCAGAGATATGGGCTAATGTAATGTGAAGCAAACTGATTTTCATGTCATAGGAGCTGTTAAGGGATGCTTGGGAGCCTTTTAGTGGTAAAATCCTGTATCTTCTGGCAGAGTTACTTTGGCACAGAGTAGGCTAGCTGTCTTGGAAATGGAGGTCAGGATGAATGTGTTCACTGGTAACAGTGATCACTCACCTAGTTCTCATTCAGGCTTGATGGACCCGTTTTATAGTTTTTTTTTGTTTGTTTTGTTTTGTTTTGTTTTTGTTTTCCTTTTTCTGGAGAAAAACTGCATGCATTTTGCTTTTGGAGAGATGTAAATCCTCAGTCCCATCATTATGATAGCATAGAAGCTGTCCTCCTGTGGGGCTCAGACGTTCCTTTCTCTTGCTGTGACCAACCTGCAATAAAAATATGATGTGATACTGAAGACTGAAACTTTCTTGTCCTGAGAAAAGATAATATGTATGAGATAATACATATAATAATATGAGATCTCTTCTAACCTGATGAGATGAAATGCCTTTTGCTGAAGTGAAAATAGACTGATACCTTTTCCGATTTTTTTTTTTTTTAACAAGAGAAGAGTGAATCAGGAAAGTTGCCCTACAAAAACATTAGTAAGTTCACAGGCACAAATGGTGGATTGCTTACTTTTTTTTTTTTTTTCTGTGTTCAGATTGAGCTTGGCTCCTAGAAAACCACACACTGTATCCCATAAAATATCAGCCCTGACTCATCTGGGGAAATATTCTCCAGGTGCAGAAAAATTGATTCATTAAGTGTAAGGAGGTACCTATGGTTAAAACAATTGAGACTGCAAAGACCTGTTTTCATTTTCTACTTTTGAGGTATCTCCAATATATGTTGTTCATCAGGGAGGGTAAATTCACAGTGAAGAACTCAAATGTCTGCTGATAGAATCCATATAGAGTTATAGCCAGCTAGAATACAAATGCTGTAGGGAAAATAAAAATGGTAGATACTGTCCACCCTGCCAGTTCTCATCCATGTTTTATTAGCCAGTGTATTTGTTCTGCTCGTATTAATTCTTTTGGAGCATGTCTTTCTCTCTCTTTATTTTGCACTCATCCTGAGCACACTGTGCTGCAACAAGCAAATACTTATTCAGCAGATGTTTCTGCTTTGCGGACTCTGACATTCCATACTTAGTTGTTTCTTGACAACTAGAAATCCTGACTGGGAAGTTTCATTTTTCTCACATGAGCTTTGGGAGCACCATGGAATAACATCTAATCAGTACTAACTCCTGTAGCTTGTATTAACATTAATTACTCAACTTTGGGAACAGAATGTACCCTTACCAAATTTGCAGATGATGCTAAACTGGGGGAATGCTTAACATGCTGAACAGCTGTTTGGTTATGTAACAGTTATGTTCCAAAAAACCCTTGAGCATTGAGCCAAGAGGAACCTCCTGAAATACAGGAAAGGGAGTGCAAAGCTCCTTACCTGGGAGGAATTGCAGCAGACATCAGCGCAGGCTTGGGACAGGCTGGCTGAGCAGCTGCCCAGCTGAACTGGACCTGGGGGTCACAGTGGATGCCAAGTATACAACAACACAAACTGCATGGCAGGCAACCTTAGGGGCAGCATGGCCAAGGGGAGGTGATAATTCAGCAGTGGTGAAGCCACACTTCACAGAGTTTCCAGTTTGGGGACTCCCCAGTCCAAGAGGGAAAGGGAGAAAATTGAGAGGGTCAGGTTGAGGACTTGATGATCAGGGGCCTGGAGCACAGACCTGCATGGAGAGGTTGGGGAGCTGGACTAGTCTAGTCTGGTGAAGAGACTTTGAGGCAAAGTAACAGCATAAAGGTACTTGGTCAGGTGTTACAGAGAAGCCCGAGTCAAACTCTTAGCAACAGTGGTAGATGGTATAACAAGGGACAACAGTCACACATTGTAGTTTGGGAGATTCAGGCTAGACATCAGGACAAACTTCTTCACTCGGAGGATATTGCCGCATTGGAACAGGTTACCCAGAGAGGTCAGAGACTCTTTGCCCTTGGAGGTTTTCAGGACTCAGCTAGACAAAGCAACAGATGATATAATCTAATGTTGGCCACAGTCCTGTTTTTTATGTGAGACAGGCCCAGAGGTATCCAGAGATCCATTTCAGCCAGCATTCCTATGACTGTACGAATCTGAGGGATGCAGTAAGCCAATCTAAAGAATCCTACTGCAGTCAAATTTGAATAATAGCCTATAGTTATGAAGTGTTACTGAGAAGTGAAATGCACCTTCATGTACAATGTGGAAACTATTCTCTCAAATCATCCTTTACATGTTATAAAGCTGCAAAAAGAATACACAACTCCCACATGAGATGAACATAGGGCGACTTTTTCTACGGGCTTGAGCCCCTGTTTTGGTAGACTTCTGGCACGTGCCTACGTTTAAGTATGGACTTTATTTTAAGCTTTTTCATCTATCTGTTATTTGGTTAAAGTCCAGGAGTATGTGCATAATTCTTTCATGAATCAAAGCATTTGTGAGGCCTTAGCTGGTTCCTGGTGATTGTTCTATTCTGGAGGTACCTCAGCTGTGGCTTGCTCTGAAGAATGAATTCAGACAAACTGAATGTATGTTTTACATAGTGCACATCTGTGTCCCATATTCAAGTTACCAGTTCACAACATAGCGTATCCGTCTTCCAAGTAAAACTTCCATGAAAAGACAAGCTGCTTACATGTCCACATGAGTGCAGTCCTTTCCAGAAGGAAACCTCCTCAACATCTGCAGAAGCAATAACTATTTCAATGAAAGTGTTTGCTGTCCCTTTCAAAATCCATGCAAACAACTGAGAGGCAGTTTTAAAAGTAAAGTAGAATTTGCAAGAAGTCCATGACATTCTTTAGTACTTCATCAGGTTCTTGGCTTGTCACACTAAAGACAAAAATGTTATCACTGTGGTTGACTCATTCACAGGACTGATTAATTTGCTGTTACACAGCCAAAGATATTTTTTCACAGTACCTAGTATCAATATGAGTGAAAACTGTAGAACCTGAATTCAAAGTGTGTTTGAAGCCTGTGGAAACCTTTGCTAAGGCTCTTTTTTAAGTACCCCTTTACAAAGCTCTGGGGAGCATTATATGTTGAGACATTCTTATTTGACTGCAGCATCTGGATAATAAGCATATCTGTAAGAGTGCAAAGCTATGTGAATTTAAGCCTCTTAAAACTCCAGATGCCCACTGGGAAGTTCAATGTACTTTTTTTTTGGAATCATTTTATGTTTCTCTTCTTGTTGTCATAATTCTTTTTTTTTTTTTTATATATACTTTTTTGAAACTCTTATGCCATGGAGGTAGTTATGTCTAGTGTAGAGTGACCCATTGCTGTATTCAAGCCCCATTATGTGACCAATGTTTTCTTTGTCTGATAGGCTTGAAAGGGTTGCAAGATGTCACTTCCAGCTAAGTACAGGTAAGTTAGTGAATCTTCCATTTGAAAAAGACTTCTTATCAGTAGAGGGCTAAAAGCTGTAATAAACTTTAAATGTATTTAACATGAACTGAAGTTACAGGGCCCTACTGACAGTTCTTGTCTTTTGTCTGCTTTCAAAAGATACAGCAGTTAGGGGTTAAAAGGTTCCTGGTTTGAAATTTGTCTTCAGAAAAATGTAAAGTGTTATGTTTTATTAACCCAAAAATCTTCTGCATATCCTTTGGCTGGCATCTTGTTGTCCTGTGTCATCTTTGATTTCAGAAATTTATATTTGCTTAGTGTAACTGAGTTTGCATTACTGTAATACGAATGACTTGGTCCAGGAAAGGAAGAACAACAAAGTACAAGTACTGTGACTTTTTGTTTGATCTCCACTCATGCTTTAATTTCCATATCAATTATGTATTATAGGAAGCCAGAGACAGAATTAGTGTCAAGAAAAAACAGAAAGAAAATATTGCTTGAACATGCAAGATTCTCCAGAGTCAGCTCATTCAGCTATTATACTAAACACATTTGTACAAGGTTCTCTTTGTCTCATCATTTTATCCTGAAGCTGTGCTTTAGTCAAACGAAAGAATGGAAAAGTACCACATGCTATAATGGACATGTGTACAAAACACCCATTTGTGCTTTTTCTGAAGCTGTTACATTGTTCTGTTTTCAGCCCACTGGACAAGCTACAGGGCTTGGAGACTGTTTTGTACCTCTGGCAGCTAACCTCTGTGCAGTGATAGTGCTCACTCCCACTTCCTCTACTCTTACAACACAAGTGTCCCATCCACAATAGAAGTAGTATGAAAAGAAACAACACCCCCAACTGCTGTGTGTCTCAGTAGCTACCCCTTAGAAAGACTCATGGCTGTATACTTCAGAAAGGTTTAGATCAAAACTTAAAGCAAAGGCAGGAGCCCACTTCTTGAAGAGAGACACAACATATGTTTTGAAAAGGAATCTTTTGTGAAACAGCAAGCAAATAATTAAAAAAAAGTTTGGGCTTTGGCTTTCATTGAGTATTGCTATTAATCTCTGTCAAGTTGGTATTCTTTTTAGAAGGGTGTCACTGAATTAATATGAAGTTACATGCATATATAATTAGGAGACTGCTGTGTGAAATAGAGCTTTTTTTAAACAATCCCTATCGCTAATATGAATACTTGATACTAAAGATGCTGTTTGGTGTGTGGCTAAGCATAAAAACTTACAAGCAAATATACATGGTTTGGAAAGAGACCCTGAAACTTAGGATGAGATTCGGCTCCAAACTATAGACATCTACATTAGGAATATGAAAAAGGATCTCCATGTGAGTTGGGTACATAAACTCTAGTTATTCAGGTTTTTTTTTTGTTATTAGTTAGTTCTGACTATTATTATTAGACTATAGTGATAGTCTATATCACTAATAGCTATAGTGATCCAAAATCTGAGCTCACCATCTGGGCTAATGGTTGTGCAACCATAGCCCTTCTGGGCAATGACAGAGCTCAGGGAGTCCATTCGTAAAAGTCCTCAGCTTTTGTTAAGCGACTTCTAAGGGAACTGTTATTTTGTTGGCTTGAAAGGCTGGTCTGGGATGTATAAGAATGAACCTAAGTATTTTTAAGGTTTCTTTGGTCAGGGTAAGTTCCAGTGTTCTCTTCTTTGATCTCTCTGGTAAATGCCTTGGGTGTAGACCCCATGAAGATATGCAGACTCCTGGGATACAATTATGTCCCAAACTAATGTGGACATACAATGTTCTCCAGTTCTTTGTCATTTCCCAGAGCATAACACCTGTAAACTGTCTGTTTAGAAGTTGTTTTTTTTTCCCAGAAACTCTGAATATTGGAAGATTCTTCCATGCTGACAAAGAAGTTTTCACTTCCAAATGTGCAAGAGACTCATGGACCTAGACAAAACAATGAAACATCTGAGTTTCTACTCTAGCACTGTGTTCTTTGGACTTAGGCCAGATGCTTTTTATAATTTCTCCTATGCACAAGTCTTCTGTACAGCCTGGTGTGACTGTGACATTCTGGTATTTGCATTGCTTGTTCACAAGTGCATTCAAAGAGTTAATGAAGAAGACAACATCCTCACACTGAGAAAGAATACACGAGGCACCCAGTACAATTCAGCCATGTTCGTAATCTGTATCCTGCCATTGAAGAATACTGTTAAATTCTCTGTTCAGAGAGGCTTTCAGAATTACACTGATTTCATCAAAGTGATGATGATTTACAGTAGCTGAGGGCTTGGCTATGTTCAGATTTTTAAAAATAGCCCAGCAGACAAGAGTAGTGAATGTAAAGGATTATCAAATTGACCCTATTTGTGGTTTATTCTATTACATGTCTCACTGGTGTCCAAAATGCTTGTGTGGTTCTCTTTGATGTAACAACTCTCCCATTTCAATTTTGGTATCTTCACCTTACCTGCTGTGTTATGAGCTGTTTTTTTTTTTTTTTTTTTCCTCCTAGAAAATTACCTTGTAGCAGAAGACCATAGTATTTTAGGTGAAACAGTCAGTGGGCAGAAACTGCATCTGGACATTTTCAAGAAGAGATCAAATTACGCAGCTTGCTGTAAAAAGTACAAACAAATTTTAGTCTGGACGGTGCTTATCTATTTTTGCAAGTGCATCACTTTGGAAAGCGTCTTGCACAGCTAATCTATATAGCTGTCGTAGAAATGTAATTTTTCCCTCCTCCAAACCAATAATGTGCACCTGGCAAGCTTGCTTGTGCACCCATGCATTCAAGTCTAGCAGTTTCCATGGAAACCCATCAAACTGTTGCACCAGTTCTCTAACATGCTGCCACTTCACAAACACAGGACAAGCTGTTTTGCACAAAATTCTTATATAATGCTATTTTGTTTTCTCTCTGAAGACAATTCAGTAAGACTGAATGTTTGCAGGCTGCAAGAATTGCTTTTTATTCTGTCTAAAAGAGCTCATATATACGAGAAAATGCAGGCTGGGGCTTTCACAAACTCACTGAAAATATATTTTAAGCTATCAAACTCCCCATCTTGAGATGAGAAAAGTGAAAAATTCCTTAAAAAAATAAGTATATTTATACTATGATTTCCTTAATACACTACCTATGTCTTTGATTCCCTTCTGGGAAGATATTTCAATTTCAAACTCAAGATGTGAGACATAGCTGCCTCTTTTGAGAGGCTCACATGCTAACTTTTAAGTTAAAGTTTGATAAATTTGTTCAGGGAGTTAAAGAACATGGTCTCTGTGGGAACAGGAAACTCAATGATCCAAGAGGTCTTGTCTACTCTATGGCTTAAAGCTCATCTGGTGACTAAAAAAAACAAGGCTTCTTTGATTATAAATAAATCAGATTTCAAGCTGTATCCTCACATACCCAACAAAGAAAGTTTCAGAGGACCTTCAGAATACCAGAGGGACAGAGGAGTCTGGTACTCTCTCATTAAGAGTACATCCAACCATGTAGCTTTCAGATATGGTCCACCACAGATAATCAGTCCTCTTGTAGGTTTTTCATTTGAGTAAAATTCATGGCATGTACCCTCCCTACCACGCAATTCAACATCTATCTATCATTCAGCCAGTGGCAAGGATTTCCTGTAAAGATAAATATTCTGATATGACCATTTTTTGATTCATACAAAGCTCACTTTTAAAAATTATTCTTGAATCTTAGAAGCTGCCAATTCCTGTAAGTAAGGAGTATGTTCTGGCATTGATTGTCTTTTAAACAATATCAAACCTTTTTCTACCTTTGTTTCTTCCCCATGCAGTGCAATTTTATTGATATCATCAGTTAGTCCTCATATAAATTGGAGAAGTATCAAACACTAGGAATTAATCTTGTGGAACAGCAAAAAATTGTTAGTGATATGTATGTGAGATTAAGCTCAAAGAAAAGGTTCAAAGAAAAGGACAATTAGGTGACAGGAACCATAGAATTAATGCACAGCAAAATTTACAAGAATGTCTTATCCAGTGAATATTTATGAAAGAAATCAGATGGAGCTGAAAGCTAAAGGGTCATAAATGGGATAAATCTTTTCTATCAAGAAACGTCTTTCAGCTGAGGAAAGCTGAGACTGAGTGGTGCATACTGTAAAAGATTGAATACACTTAATATTGGCTTGCTTAATGGAGAAGTTTGTCTATGCCATTTAGCACTAATTTAATGCTCATGTGCCCATTTAATAACAATTGATATTAAACAGTTTCCTATTTAATGTTAATTGAAAATCACTGGTGTTCTGTTCCAGATAGTACTTACTGTCACTTATTTCAACTAGTGACAAAAAAATGCAGTTTTATTTTGACTAAAACTTTACAGGAAACCTAAAATACAGGAAGCACAGGTCAGTCACTAGAACTATAAAATTTAATTTCATTGTGTTAATTGTTAAAAAAAAAAAAAAAGTGATCATCAGAGCCATAGGAACATAATTAGATGCCACAAAGAATAAAGGATACATCCAGCTGACGCTGGAATGACGGTAAACTGCAGTTCTGCAGTTCTGGTTGAACATGTGCAGAAAGTGGTTGTATTGAGGAAAGGGATTCTGGTTTGACCATCACCATTTCCAGAGTAAAGCCATAGTACTCATCTTCTGGTTTTCCAGGGCAGATGCAACTGGCCTGAAAAAAAAAAAATGATGGCGTAACCATTGGCTAACTGTATGAATATAAACTCAGAATATGTCCCTTGTGGTTTCAGTCTGTTTGTGAATTGTACAAAGAGCTTCAGCATCCAACAACCTGTCTCTATAGGTATCTATAATGCTCAGAGTTCAGTGCTCTAGGACCTAACCTCCTTTTTAGATCCAGGTTGTAACTCACTTTGGAAATTATATTTTATTTCCTCTGCAGTTGTTACTTGTGTCGCATGGACTGTGTATGCAGCCTGTTCATAAATCATCTTTGTCCCTTCCCTCATGCATGTACATGCACAGACTAAAAAGCGTGTTTAATGCCTGAGGGAAGGTTCGTAAAGTGAAATATTTTCATATGCTATGTTAAGTACAGCTGCAACATTATTTACAAGTGATCTACCAGTCTAGCTATCTCATCTGTCACTGATGTCATGGTCTTCTTAATTCCTCGAGTCTTGCTATGTTTCTTTGCAACCCTTTCATTCTGTAAGATTTGCGACTCCAGTTTGACACAAGTATCATGATTATGTTTTCTGTACGTTGTCTGGCTGGTTTATTTCAAAAACTGCAATGAGTCAATTATGCTATTGCCTGTTTTCTAAGTGCTGGAGAGAAGCTCTAATTGCTTTCTGTCAGTTGACTCAGGCATGGTTATTTCCTAAGTCATTTCTCTTTACCAGCAGAATAGTGTCCCACTGAGAATATTGTCTCCTTATTGTGGAAACTTCTGTATTTTGGTGGTTCACAATTAATAACAGTGATGTTATTAATCTTCACTGTATTTTATAACTTTTAAAGCAAAGAAAAGCCTAATTTATAATGTTAAGGAGTAAAATTATGGCCCACTCCTTCTCTAAGGGGAAATAGGTTTCCTGCACAATTTGTAATTCTTTCCCACAGTGAATATAGCCTGTAGCAAGCTCTTAAAATGAAAGCTAATAGTAGAGGAGTGGGAGGCATTTCGGATGGGGTTACTTTACTGTTTACCTTATTGTTCTTGAACAGAAAAAACAAAGAATGAATTCAAGGGTATGCTAATGGTAATGGGTCTGTTTTGGACAAGAACTAGAAGAATCCATTGTGAGTGCCACTGACAGATCATCCTGTTTCTGATTCTGCTGACACACAAATGTCTATATATCTGAATCAGTCTGAGCCATTGCACACGTCAAACTGTTGCTCTCCCAGTGCTTGCATTGATAATCCATCTTCTGCATGAAAATTTGACAAGCATAAAATTTTGAAAAGGCCAAGTTTGGGGTCTCTTGAGATTATTTTTGACCTCAGCTTTGACAACAAATCAAGGAAATCACTAGCTGTATGCATTTTGCAAGTCCATTAAGCAGCTGAGGCCTGGCAAGTTGCTATTATTAGTAGGATTAGTGACAGCAACATTTCTGTAGTTAATGGAAGCCATCCTTGACATTAGAGGCTTGGCAACCACAGGAAGGCTTGTGTCACTGCTGTGGCAAGATAGATATATGCATGTGATCCATTTAGGCACTCTGTGGACAAATAGGGGCTTTCCAAAACTGGAAATCCTGTTGCTTTGAAAGCACGTGGCCATATGCTGATGGGGGCCTTGATCCCTGAGGTGTCAGCATTTCAGAAGGAGACACTTCTGACACAGGGCTTTAATGAGGTTTGTTGTACGTTCTTCTTCATGGTGACCTGAAATCTCTGAAATCTGAATTGCTGGTCTGATGACTGTGGCTTCTTATCTTGCCGGAACAGGAAAGTAATCCCCACCTGAACATGACTTGGCAGGGTCAAATTGGAAGATTCAAGGAAATACTCCAGAGCAACTTTTGCCTAAGGAGTGCCACCTCCAAGAACAACAGTGGGAAGGAGATACTCCTCCACAGAGGAAATCTAACTGTGGGCTCACCCCCCCTTGTGTCTCTCGGACGTTTGCAGAAGCACTGTAATGGTACACCTTTCTTAAGCCAACGTTTGCCTGTGCAAAATGCTCTCTCCCCTCTTTCCAGTATCTTTTGTCTGTCACTCCACCTACATTCCAAAAAATTCTTAGCCAAAGATCTGTATTTTACCATTTCTATTGGAAATATACTACACCTGTTGTACTCCTGTTCACCCTAAAGGGTGTCTTAACAGAGAGAAACCGATGTCAGTAATGGAGCTACTTATGCAACACAGATATCAGAATCTACTTTTATATGTGTACCAGAGCAAGAAAGTCCAATTAATTCAAGCTTAGGAAAAGTGTAGGAGCTGTATGGTACGCAATGATCATGCCTGGGAAAGCAACCACTCAGAAATTAACAGTATAGGTCTGGATTGGAGTTCTGTTTCCCAGTTTTACCTCTTTGAAGTAGATTTTATGTGATACTTACAGAAAGAAAAGGAGGAATGATGCTAACAGGAATATTGTTTATTTAGTATTCATGAAGGAGCTCTGCGCTCTCCCCTTCTTTTGAGGGCAGCAGAGAAGAAGGAAGCAGCAAAGATGACAAAAACAAGAGAGACTATATTTTAACAGATGGATATTCCAGCTTAGTACAGGAGAGTGGGAGAAACAGAGGTGAAAGCTAGCTGAGATGCTGAGGAAACATAGATATTGCAAAATACCATTGTAATAGGTTGTTCTGTGGTTTCATGTTTGTTGACTTTTCCATTAGATTATAGCCATATTTTAAAAGAAATATTTTGTTGCTGTTCAAGTGAAGTGATGAAACAGCCTCTGAGTAATTTGATTTGTCACTGGGCATTTCATTTCTATAAGTGTGGTGGCCCTGAAAACCCTTCTGGCATAACAAGAATATTCCAAGACCTTTGCTGTCTAACACTGCTCATATAATAACCACATGCTCTTCTACCTGGCTTGCATGGGCTGATTTGAGCATCGGTGCAGCAAAGGTGCTTGTCACTTCCACCTTTGATAACATGCTTTATGCTTGTGTCTCCAAAGAGCAAAAGTATTAGACCTGATTAGCAAGCTTGCCAAATCCAGCTCAACAGAAAAATTTATGAAGCTGCTTCTGACAATTTATAGCAACTGTTGTAGACTTTGGGTGAATCAATGTAAGTATAATTTATTAATACAACCTTACAGAGCTTTGTGTAGTGGCCTGGTTCAGTTTTGCTGGTTTTACTATGTCTTGCTTTTAGGGAACAGGACAGAGTTTGCTTTCTTTAAGATCATCTCTCTCTTTTGGATTTGATTGACTGTATTTAGAAGAAGGAGCAAATCCTTTGGAATAAAAAAAAATATGACAAGGAAAAAAAACAAAGCAGAGCTGGAACAGGCCTATAGGCTGGTCCACTTATTTTTTGCCAGAGGGTCAGAGATCTTCCAGCCACATTCCCACACTGCCTAAAGTGCCGTCTTTGTGCCTGAGCTCTGCCCATTCACCTGGCTGGACAACAGAACCGACTCCTCCGATCTGCCTACCTGGCTGCGGCACAGCACAACCAACACAGGGAAATGCTGTCCCTGCCCTTCAGCACACACTCTTCAGCATGGTTTTGGCTTTGCTGCCCAGTAACAATGCATTTTTGTGCTGTTGCAAGACTGGTGAAAGGCAAGGAGAGTTGACAGGAGACTTCATTTTTGAGTCCCAGAGAACTGACTCAAACTTCACTTCCAAAAACAATCAAAAAATGTGATTTGGTGTCTGCTAGAAAAAAGTAGCCTCAAGGCAATTCACAAAGATGTCACTGGAACTGCAGGCAACGTGCTCCTATTTTGTTCCCTCCTCAATTTTCTGTTTTGGCTGTACAGTATATTAGTTTATTTTTTATTTAAAATTGTTTTTAAACACTTGAGCAGAACAAACAGCTGAGCTGAGCTAAGTGAGTTCGTCTTTAGAAACAGGTTATAATTAATTATGAATTATTGTGTGCCATGTAAACTATTGCAATCTTAGGCACTTGTGCCTTTTTGGCATCATAAGGCATGCAGAGTGCAGTGATAAAACTTTCATACCTTCAAGGTAATTTTCCTCTTCTGTATTATCTTAAAATTCTCCAGACTTAATCAGCACTGAAGCTGGCCTATGATTTGAAGGAATGAATGAAGGGAAGCAGGAAAGAAGGACAGAGATTAATGTTGACAGTATTAAAAGACAGATGCAGAGAAAATATCTTATCTGTGGATGAAAAAGCTACCTATATTTAGGGAGAAAAAAGATGAAACAAGCTGTTTTTTAGGAGGTGAAATAAAACTTTAGTGCAGCCTTGAGTTATATTGTGACTATTTTATCCTTTGAAGGATGCCTTATCTAAGGGTAATCTGATGGCATCCAGCTGTTCCAGGAGCCTTGACAGTTTGCCTTAATACTACAGAATAATATAACAGGGCAGTTTAGAAAATGAGGTATGATTTGGGCAACACTGGGCTTCAGCACAGTTAACATCTTAAGATTAAGTTAAGATCTTAAGATGTTAACTAGGTCCATTTGTTAAGAATGGAAACTATATAGAGTGCATGCTGTATTTTTTCTTCAATGTGTGCTCTTAAGGCGTTCCCTGGTGAAGCCTTCTAGTGGATACATTTTGGTCTGATCTAAGGCTATTTGTGGTCATTTATAGTCACCACCAATTTGCTAACATTTTACACTCACTTTAGGTAAAGGAGGACAGTAGGCAAATAAACCTTTGAGCTTCCTGTCAGGCTCGTGTGCATGCGGAGGAATGCTGCTTTCTCTGAGAGGGTCCTGCACTGTGCCATTAAAAGTGATGTAAACAATGTGAGTGATGTAAAAATGTTGTAAGCATGTGATGTAGCATTCTAGCTTTGAGGCTTTCAAGCAATACAGCATCTATGACGGATGATTTTATTATTGTTAATAACAACTGTCAATGACAGTGGGAGGTGGCAGAGGAAAACCATCAGTTTGACTTACACTATTCATTTTACTTGCAAAAAAAAAAAAAAAATCTTAAGGGTTTCCAAAGCAATTACTTCTATTTAGCATTGCAGATCACCATTTTTTTCCTCCTCTGTAAAAAGGAAGACAGTTACTACATCTTCTTTCTGGGCCTTGTGATGATTTGGGCAAAATTTTAGATTGTCATTTTTGTTGTCATTTTACTCTGAACTCCTTTGGTTTCTACATGACACTGACCTACCGCCCTCCCCAGGCAAACATCTCTGCACTCAGTTACACTCGAGCTGATGACACTCTCATAGGATCTTCTGTTGAACCAGAGCTCAGCAACAAACAGTTAGTTGTCTTATCTCTTTGAGCTATATGGACTCAATACCCTGGGGTTTGGATCCCTGGCATAGGTCAATTTCTTAATATTAGAAGTTGTTGGAAAAGATAAGTCTATTTAGTGAAATTGTCTTGCAAAAGCTAAAGCCATTTAGCATTCCAACAGCTGAAGTTATTTCTTTTGTATTTAAAATATTTATGAAATCTTTATTTTCCATATTTTTTCCATATTGAAAAAAGAAATGTTTCTCTGTAGTTGGTGAAGAAACATCCCATTAAGAGGATTTTTGAAGGCATAGATCTTAAACTATAAGAAAAACAACTTTCAGTGGGAAAAGTGGGAACTTCTCCTTAATTTGGAAAGTAAAACATGAAAAAATAATAGTCATTTTTTTTCCTTTAAATTTTGTCTGAAATACTTATGTATAGCAGTGGTTGTTTCATCTTTTTCAGGGAAAAAAATTCAACAGAATTATTGCCATTGATTAAATTTATAATGTACTTGTTATAGGGTATGTGAATGTAATGTATGTAAATATGCTAGTTCCTTCTGAAATAGATGGACAGAGATGGTATTGCATAGTTGCATTAACTTATCACATTCATAAGGGGTGCAAAAGTATATGTCTGTGCCAGACAGTAGGATCAAGGGCCACACTAGAAACTGAAATCCTAGTTTTTTTTTCTTTTATTATGCATAAGTCATAAACTAATTTATCTCTCACTAATTGTATAGACATTTGCAATTAAATTGGATCTTGCCTTCTCTGAGCCCATCTCCTCCTTTGACTGTATTTGAGCTTCTAGTGAAGGAAAATTATGCTGAGCTTGTGACATCTATAACAATGTATTATCTTGACATCAAATGCAGGGTCAGGCAAGGGTAGGTGCCTTATTGCAAGAATAAGCTTTTCCAGGAAGCCTGTCCAGTGAAGTAAACATTCCCATCACTCCCAGTTCCTTCAAGGGAGCGTTAGCCAGCATACATATGTTGTTATTGGTTCCAAATGGTGCAAATGCCTCCACTAAAAGAAAAGCAAAGGCACTATATGCTTCTACAACACACCTCAAATAGACAGAAGGTCAGGTGGAGTTATATATTTTTAAACTTTTATAAATAGCATCGTGAAGAAAAATTACTCTGGGAAAGCAACATGTCCTGTTTGTTCTGTTCTGCAGAAAGCTTATTTGGAATTTTTTTCTGAACTTGAAGCCATCTGGTACCCTACACATCTTAAATGACATTCCTGAGACACAATTCCTTAAAATGTGAAGCATATTTTAAACCGTGGAGGTAATTAAAACTGGAAGATTTTCTCCTGAATTGTGATGGATTTTCCATTCTTGAGAACTGTTACATTAAAAGTGGTCATTCTTTCATACAGGACACACTTGTCTGAACAGAAAAACGTTGTTCCTGAAAGCCGCATGACATGTGGAGTGCTGTTGGCCAGACTAGACAGTCACAGTGCTATCCTGGGATTATTTATGGATGTGTCTGTGAGGCTTTGCTTACTGTACTTACTTACACTCTCTTATTCAGGAAGAAGAGATTTTTTTCATTGATTACTGGCATTATTTTTAACTCCCTTTTTTTTTTTTTCTCATTACTGAGCACTAAAGAGAAATGCAAATTACCAATTTGCGTGGAAAAAGTGGGAAAACTTTTGGCTTCATTTCCTTCTGCAGCTGTCCAGTTGCTAGCCGGGAGCATGGAAGAGAGAGAGAGAAAGCTGCAGACAGGGCTAGCTCGATTTGCTAGGTGTATTGGGTGATGGAAGTCTCCTGATGCTCACCCTGCTGGAAGTCTTGGCAGCTCCCATCTGAGCAAAATCACAGGCACAGACAACAGCAGGACACACACCATTTTCAAAGGATGAGGGAATAATTTTACTGCTGTTTCAGCTTTGGTAAAATGCTTCATTCCTTCATTCTCCAGAAAAAGCAACTACTCAGAGAGGTGAGGGCTAGGCTGCAAGTAGAGCAAGGGCTAGGAACAAAAATGCACTGTTGGGCAGCCCCAATTTCCCTTCATGACCTCAGCAGCAAACTGAAGCTGTGCAAAGTCCATGATGCTGTTCCTGCTCCTTTGTTGGCTGCAGAGTGAGCAGGGGAGCCATCACCCTGCCACCCGCTCTTTTCTCTGCTGATTGGGAGCAAAGAAGCACACAGCCTCTTTTGCTGATATTTGCATTTGCTTATGTAGCCTGCAGAGAAGTGTCTTACTTTTAAATTACTGCAATGTGCTTCCAGGTTGGTCTAAAATTTAGCTTTTCATGTTTGAGAGCTGAGATGGATCTGTGAAATCCTTCTGTTCTTCCCCATGTTCCAAAGTTTTGCATGAGCCAGTTCTTTTGAATGCTTGGGGTGTTTTTGGTTGAGGAATGATTGCAATGAAAGCATAACTTCTTTGTTAATGTTAATTTATAAGCTCTTATGACCAGAGAAGTTAAACTGTTGCTGTTAAAAGTGAATATATGTGGCAGGAATTAATTTATGCATACCCAGAAAGAGCGTGAGGGTGAGCCCAGTGGAAAAATAAATACTGGCAATGTGCTGAAATCTCGAAGTGAAAAATGCTATGACTAAACCAATGATGATGCTGTTTCACGTAATGTCTCCTTTAGTGAAAAGAAAGCAGGACATGTATTCATATTACATCATTTTTGCCTTCCCAGATATCTCAGGGAGCTGGGCAATTTTCTTTTGCTAGAAATTATTGCTGTTTTTTTTTTTTTTTCCAAATTATTAATATTGTGGAGAAAAGCAAAAATTCACAGTGAATATTTCCATCTCTAATGTGCTGGATCAGTAAATTAGTGGTCACATGTAGTCATTCTTTTTTATCATCTACCTACAGCCTCCCCAACCCCCCCAAAAAGGTAAAGAATTTGAATTAAAAAAAAAAATATTTTTGAGGGTTCTGTTGAGCAAACATCTTTTCAGTGATTTGAACTAGACTTTAAAGTACAGAAGGAGAAAGAAAAAGCTAGAAATGTAAGAGGAGAAAACAAAAACTAGCTATCCATCACCAATTTCTATCTAGCTCTTTTTTTTTTTTTTTTTAGAATTCTTCTAGTTTAAGTTAATCTCTGCATTGATTTCAAATTTCTGATTTCATAAATTCTTTTTATTAGTCTTGGCACAATTGTTGTAGTCACCATTTGTGCTCTTTTACAAGGTATCATGGTATATCATTACACTGAAAGTGCACTTAATAGGGTTAATGAGAGAGATGTGTCTTAACATCTTAAATGTTGTCAGTCTCTATCTTTGGAAATCTTCCTGAAACAGCTGTACTGCAGCACTGGTGAAGAAAGATCATAACAAGTCAAAGATGTTTCTCAAATGTCATCCTCATTGTATCCTGATGAAGTGGTATCTGCTAATCTCTAGTTTCCACACTGAGAAAATTCTTTAAATTTTTAGGGAATTGACATAACTCAAAGGTGATGCAAGGAGACTGTGAAGGTACCTACATGCAGTACAGATAGTCAAGAATCATGGGGAATATGAATTTCAGGCACATTGTAAGATTTTAACTGATAATATTCAAATAATTCCAACTTATTATTTCCTGTATCTCTCAAGGAAGTTGAAGTTCCCTGCAGCTCTAGCAGTAGGCAGGAATGAATATAGTTCATTTGTCAACGTGTCGGTGACTATTTCAGAATAACCTGTAGAGTAGCTACAAGACCCAGATTTATTTCTCTGGTGAGGCAGTGAAAGTGGTTTTATTGCAGATAATCTGACACTGGAAACAAGCTCTCCCTTTCCCTTGTAGCATTCCTATGGGCAGCAACTGTTTGCCTGCAAAAAAAAAAAAAAAAAACCAAAACAGCACTGTGGAAGCCTCTGAAGACTTGTGTATCACTTGAAAGTTTTAGTGCACAACAGATAAACACTCATAAACTATCAGATATATTTATTCTTGTGCAAAAGTAAACTACATAATGCGCACTCACTCAGGCATCAGCCTGTGCCCACATGTCTATATACGTATGCATATATGCCTACATACATAATATATATTGGCACATAGGCACATACCCCCAGGCCCATGCAAGATGAAGCAAAGATTTTTCTATTCCACTGTAACCATGAATGCACAAAAGCTTATTATGTACTCACCTTCACAGCTTAATATCCACAGAGGGAAGAATGATTAACCAAATGTTAGCCTCATACATTTATCATGTCAGTATTCGGGGCAACTTATTAACCTCAAGAGGGGATTAAAAAGGGGTGTAGTACATTATATAGACTTGGCAATTTCCTAGAGAGAGGGAAAGTGAGGAAGGGCTTAGCAAGCCCTTTCCTGGTAGATCCCTGTAATTCATGATCTTCAGAAATGTAGGAGAGAGATAGGAAAAAGCTGGGACTTTTGGATTTCTTTCTTTTTGCCTGGGGCACATGCCATCCCCAGGACAAGTGTAGCTGTAATTCTTCCACTTGCTCGAGGACTGGGGTTGTTTATCAAGAGCAAATTGTTTCCCTGTGAGGAACAAGCTTTCCCATCCGTCTCATATTTGGTGGGAGTAAAATGCTCTTACTATCTTGACAAACTGCAGCTCACTCAGTTTAAAGAGATTTTTTATTTTCCTTTTCTAGGGCCTTCTCTGTTAGCCCTGTACCTTTGAAATTATCCACACGATAACAGAATGGTGATTGTCTTGTAAAATCCTCTTGAAGTTTCATTAGATTTTGCTGGACCCTGTAAAATTGACAAATTCTTTGAGACCAATGAGTGTAAGTGCACTTATTTTTCTAAAGTTTTTCTTCCACTCTGTTGCATAGAGCTAATATTTGTTTTCTGTGCCACCTTGTAGAAATATTAGAAGACAGTGGGTGTGTATAGAGGGAGGTGACTGCAGTTAAGTAGTGACTCTCTGCATGTAAAGAATAGCATTAAATTTCTTCCTGAAATCACGGGTAAAGGAAAAAAAAAAAAGGTAAGGAGGAAGTGGTGGTGGTTGAAACCTTCCCCATTAAGGCCCGCAACGGAATTATCAATTACATCAGCCTCAATAGTGATTGCCGTAGGTGAGCTGAAGCATTATCAGCCCTTCCAGCAGTCTCTGTCGGGTGAAAATGGAGAGTGCTGAGGTGAAGGAGTTGTGGAGGGCAGTTTAAACGTCTCATGCCTGTGTGGTGTTTGGCTTCAGAAAGCCACCTGCTCCCAAGACTTTCCTGAGACATGTATGCATTTCAAACAGAAGAAAGTTCATGTTTATAATCCCAATTTACCAATTTGCCCATGTCCCTCTCACAGTGTACAGACAAAATGCAAGGTGAGGCAGAATCAAGTACCATCCCTGGGATCCAGGACATAAAACGAAAACTTTGAATACAAGTTTCTATTCCTGTATTTTCCAATTAAGCCAATAGGATTGAAAAGATATAACGTAAGTAAAATCTGGCTCTTTAGGCTTAATGTTTTGCATATTGAAGCATAATTTTGTTATAGCAGTTCAAAAGGAGTGCAAAAGGGATCCTATTTAGACGTGACAGTAATTACATCTACCTGGTATAGACTTGAAAGCAAGTTGAGTGTAAAACAGAAGTGAGCGGCTCTTTTTTTTTTTTTTCAGGGAAACGAGTCCTTGTTCTGTGTGCTGGGAGAAACTGGAAGTTGGACCGTTCTCTGCCCTTGCACTGAATTAACTGGGGATACAGCCCATGATGATGTAAGCACATGTTCTCTTCAGAGGGGTAACATATCTACATTGGTGATTCACTACCAGTTCATTAATCAATAAAGAGCTGATTTCTTATGCAAAACTGAGCTTCTAAAATGTTCATGATTGCTTAATGGAAGGGACAAAAGAAAAGCCAGCCAAAGCCTGTTGGCTATTTGGAATTTGAATATGCATAAATTTCCATTCACAATTAATGCAGCAATGCACTCTGAATGAGGAGCAAAATCACAGGTTCTCCCTGAAATGAATTTTAGATGACTTAGAGGCACCCTCTTTTTTCTTTGATTGTCTACTTATGACATTAAAAGCCCCAAGGGATCCTAGAGGGGACATGTCTTGCATCCTTTATGCTAATTCAAAGTGAAACTGTCCTAGCTACAGATTAGAAGCATTCATTAAGTTGGCAATTTTTTTTTTTTTTAAAGTTAGTGCTATTTCTTTCTGTGTTTTTTTTTTCTTTTTTTCCTTAAAAATTCAAAACCTCATTAGAGTTGAATAAGGAATGTATTTTAAGCATTTAGAAATTTCTAGGAATAAATGTTATTCAAGATAGTCCTTCTGTAACAGAGATTACATTTTTTTGAGAGGGGTTAGGGGGGGATTACTGCAGATTTACCATGATGGCACATCAGATGGGGTGGGTTTCTGGTCAAAGTGTATATGTATATTATTAGTAAAGCTACCATTCAATGCTAAGTCTTTAGTAGGTCTAAGTGTAATATTTTGCCTAAGACAGTGTAGAGAATAGTATATTACTGTTAGGGATGGAACAAGACAAGAATGGGAGCAGTTTTACATATATGAGTAGCAATACAGGCAGCTCATGCCAGCTTAGCTTTAATTGGTATATCAGGAAGCTAGATAACTGAGAAACTTTACAGACAGGGCAGAAGTGTTTGGTTTGATCACAAAGAAGTGGGTAGACACATTTTATACCTTAGATTAAGATAAAGCACTATTGTAATATTTTATTACACTATATAAGATATATAACGAGCTAAATTTATGTGAATAATTAAAATAAAATAAAGACCGTGATAGAGAAGGTGTTCTCCTTCCACTAAGCCTGTGCTTACGTAAAGGTTCTCATCTGTCAATAATCTAAAAATACCCTTTGTGACTTCAACTAATGATTGTAGGTAGCCTGGGTAATATTTTCTGCCTTACTAAGTCAATTTCTTTTGAATGTAATTGTTGACTGCATACCCTTTATATCTCTCTGTGACAGGATATGTATGAAACACTATTTATTTATTTAGTCATTGCATTTCATGTTTACAGTTTCAAACAAAAATTCTTTTTATCCATTGCTTTTTATCCACTCCTGTATCCATTGGGGTGCGTTGCTTGAACTCTCTTGATTCTCAGCTAATGTCAACATGTGAGAGAGGCAGAACCTGTCCGGTTCATGTTCTCTTTTACACAAAACTTAGTTTTTGCATGTACAAGGAATGTGCAGCATTGCCAAATGGATAACCTGATGGATACTGATATTGTAGTTTGCTGTGTGGAACTTGTCCTTGGGACAAAGGAAATTCCAGAGCAACAGGGACCTAAGATTGGTTCCTCTCCATCCTGTTCCAATCTTTGAGCACAATCTGTCTGATGTTACTGAATATCTTTAAGAGGTCTGGCTCTGAAACCAGTACAGGAAGAAAAAAGAGTGGTAAAGCTACAGGTCTTTTCTCAAAATGCTATTCCTGCTTGATATTAATCTAGTCCCGTGTATTCTGGTGATCAGGAGAATATTGCTGGAGGAAATGAACTAATGCCAGGCTGAATTCCACCCTCTCCTTATCTCAATCTGCCCAATAATTTCTATAATGCTTAGAAACAGCAGCCAAGAGTTTCTTAAATGGAAGGAGACCTGTATTCTTATTGCTAGTAAAAATCCATCACATTTTTTCCTAGGCTGCCAGCTGTTTTCTCTGGAAGATTGAAACAAGCTGCTTGAGTTCTTTGATTCAGCTCAGTTGGAGGGTACTCTTCAGTTGTCATTCTCCACAGAAATCATAGCAACTGGAAAAAGGTAAGCTAGTATCTCTGTGTGACTGCTTCCACTCTTCTGTTCGCATCTCAACTTTCAGAGGGTTAGCAGTTGCGTATTCACCCTAACTCATACACTGTTCATTTTCTTCAGCTTCATCAAGACCAGCTTTTGGCTTTGTTTGTAAGGTGTTGCACAATGGAGTCCATAAGCAGCACCTCAGTAAAAAAGGAAAAAAATCCTTTTTTTTTTTTTTTTTAATTTTGTCTAGAAGCTTAAAACTGAGGAAAAAAGGGATGTTAAAATGTTGTAATGTTGTGAGGTGGATGGGGGTGGGGGGAAGCACTTTGCCTGGAATAGTCTTCATGCTACCCTTTGAAGATTTACTTCATTTGGGGATTGCCTCTCCCTCTTCCTCAAGAGCCTGGATCAGAGCTGTTTGCCCTTGGAGGCTGCTTCTGGTTAGCAGGAGTTGTCCTCCCACACTCTTGATAGCTGCTCCTGGTGAGGATGAGTGAATTAAAAACCTGAAAGCACTAGAAATGTCAGAAATATGCTCTTCCTTGTGATATTTTAATGAGGTTGCAGCTTATGGTAATCAAGAAATTCCTCACTCTGGAAATGAAAGGGGTTTATGTTAATCTGCTATGATGCTGATTGTTTTCCCGGTGTGAAATGATGGTGTGTCTGTGTAGCTGTGCGACAGCAGCTGCAGTCTGTGCCACCTTGCTACTGGGCCTGGAGGCTCAGAGGTGGGTTTGGGAAATGTGTGATGGAGAACTACAGTTGTCTGATGCGAGCTGTCTAAGTGTCTTTTAGGGACATTGTATTACAGGCTCTCCCTTTGACCACAGATTTGTCTTCAGGGATGGTACAGCTCTCTGTGTTTTTCCTTTCATATTTGCAGTGGTTTGTGAGACTAGGAAGATATCACAGTTTTTAAAACATGCAATTACAGTTAATGAGAGTCTTCCTGTTGAAATATATATTTTATGGGTATATTAACTCTCTCCCTCAATCATTGCTTTCATAAAAGCTGTCTTTTTTCACTTGGAATTTTATTGGCTTGTATTTAGAAAGTTTAAAAATCAACAGACTAGGCTTTCATTATAGTTAAAGGGTGAGATTGTTGGGCAGTTTGGGATTGAAACTTTCTAATTGTAGGATTTTCAAAAATTTTCCGAAAGACCATCACTTTGAAATTTGGCCTGTACAACTATCCAGGAACATATTTCAATAAGAAGTGGAACCATTTTACCAGTAGCGACTGGGAGAGCCTGAATTAACTTTTAGACACAACACTTCTCTTTATTGAACACGTTGTCTTGATCATACATACTATGTCCTTCCATGCAGGGATATACCCTGCTTGCTCAGGCCATGCTCTATGGACCCTGGAAGTCTATTGGCTTTTGGGAGATGAATGAAAGGTAAAGCAGAAAAGAAATCTTATTGCTAGATGGCAAAAATGATTTTTGCAAGAGGCTGCATTTCCAAGAAAATTTTTTGGTGTCTATAAATCAAAAACAGGCAGAAAGATGACTTCTGGATTGAAGGGGCAATTCAGGAGCCTCAACAGCACACTAAAGGCTTCAGGGATCACTTTTTCAAGAAAATGGATTTTGTTGGCTTGAAGAAAAAGCGGAGATGAATAAATACCTTGTGCATCCTGAGATATGTAGGAAAAGCTGACACTGATGAGAGGAGTCCATTCAAGGCGATGGATTGCAAATAATCTACTATATGTGAGTGTATTGAAAAGAAAAACTCCAAAGGCAAACTTGCGCATATAAGGCATAGTCCTACATGACTGCTTATGAGCATCTTTGAAAAGCTACATTTTCTGTAGAGTGAATTGGGAATACATCTTCATAAAGGACAAGCCAAACAGAAAAACTCCTTTGAACACCCAAGTTGCTGGGGACAGAGACAGTCACTTCACCTGTTCCTACCATTCTGGGAACTTGCTCTGCATTAGGAGGCTGCAGCAAGTACTAAAAAAATCTCACAAGTTGGCTAGTCATTAAAAAAACAAACAAACAACAACAACAAAAAAACAAACACTAAAATAATATTAAATTCCACCCTGTGCTTGAGAAAAATAAGAGCCTGGCTCCCACATGTTCTTGGGTCTGCAACAGTTCAGAACTGAATAATGCCTTTACCTGGAAGAGTTGTGCAGGACCAAGTTGAGCTGTGAAGCTGGGTGCCTTTAGGCACAGATTTTTTTCTCTATCTCTCTTCCTCTTTGCCTGAGGCCCAATAATTATATCTGTATTTTGGGAAAACACAGACAGACCACCCCACAGACATACAAAATCTCCCATCTAGACTGCCTTTTATTTCTTTTCATAGAGATGGAGAAGGGCGTGACTAGCTTTCGAAGCTGGTTGCCTGTATGAGGGGCTGAAGCTGCAGAAGGCATGAACTGTATTAATGCCAATTTGCAGAGTCAGAGAAGACTCTGGAAAGTGTAGGAGGCTCCACATTTCTTAGAGACCTGGTTTTCCTGGACAGAAAAGATAGCTGGTAGGTAATTAGGAACTAGAAATCTTTTCACTGCAGTTTTCCGAGTTGCCTTCCTATATGCAAATAAGGACAAATCTCCTCAGCTTTCCTTTTTTCACTCTCCTCATTCTGAACACTTTCCCTTTGCTCAAGTCCCTCAGGCATATCTGCTGTGGAAATCTTTTCTCCATCTGGAAGGATGAGACATATGGAAACTTTCCAAAGCTGTATGTTGATGACAGTATAGGGGGCTCAGCTGAACAACAAACATCTTTTTTTAATCCAGCTAAATGCAAGATCATTAATCTAGGAATGAAAACTGTAGATCATATTTATGTAAGGAGAAGACTATTTCGAAAAGCATGATTGAGATAAAGGACTGAAGGGTCAGGGTGGATAATCATTGCAACATGAGCTCTAAGGTAGAGGTAGTATCAAGAAAAGAGTGTATGCAGTCCTTGATTGTGTAAACACAGAAAGATCAATCAGAGGAAGAGGTTCCATTACCACCACATGTGGCGTGACTGTATACGGCTTTTGTATTTAAACCAAGACCATATAGCAAGCAAGGATTCTGTTTTGCAGGATGTTTCAAGGTGTAGCTATTCTTTTTAGCCCTGCAAAACTGAAATCATTAGGCTTCTGCTGTGTGAAAGTGAGAGAACACAAAGGAAGCCAAGCTAGCCTGTGATAAGCAGTGGTGCTGCTCCCCTGGGCCACCATGGACTAAAATTCAAGTGGCTGTAGTCCCCATGGGGTGATGTGGAGCCTGGGTACTTGACATCTGGTATATCTGGGACTCCTCAATGGTCCCAAGCAGCATCTGCCTCCTTTTCCTATCACCACGGAGCTCCCACAGTAGGGTCTGGGCATGTCCACCCTGTCAAACAGCCACTCAGAAGGATACTCAGGATGGTGGTGCTTCCTACCATGTCAAGGCTCAAGCTCTGCAGTATCTGTTCTGCCTGGTTCAGATCAGGGATTTGAACCCAAGATTTTCACACCAGGAGTGGTGCCAGGAGAGGGCTCTCACAGAACATCACAAATGACTGTTTTCTCAGTTTGGGTCTGCTGAGCTTCAGTGAATTACAAAAATGGGAATAACTCCAACTGGAGACAATCAACATAGAGCGCTGGTGTATTACTGATTGGGTCAAACCCTTGGATTATGGGAGTTAAAGATTTAAGATGCCTGCTTTGAACTGGGATGATTTGAACATGTGTCAGCCATGTCCCTGGAAAATATTTTCATTGTTCATCTAATTCTGAGGCAGTTCAGAAATCTCCAGTAAATCAATATGTTTTCATGTAAAGCTTTGACTTTCATAGAGAAAAGGTGTTTCAAATAAAACAGCATTCCCAATCAGTTCTACTTCACATTTTAAAAAACATATCGGCAAACTGAAATGTCCAAAAAAGAGCTACAAGAACTACTGGAGTCCTGGAGAATCTTCTTTATTACAAAAACTCATGACATTCAGTCTTTTTAGTTTATCTTTAAAGGTAAGTGGTGTCTGTTCACAGTAGATAAGTGCCTATATGTGGAGCAGATTTACTAGGAGACAACTCTTTAACCTTCTAAAGGCATAAAAAACTGCAACAAGGCTCTCATGGCTGGAAGCTGAAGCTACTGAAATTCAGAACAGAAATCAATGGCAAATGTTTAAGATAAGGATAATCAATCACTGAAGCACCTTTTAGAGAAATGGGTTATATCTGCCAGCAACTGTAGTCAGTAAACCAGGATTATTTTAAAACTGTCTCAAGATTCAGCAAAAAGTTTTTCTATAAAATAAGTTTTAATTCAACTGGAACTTCAGAACTTGCTGTAGGAATCACTTGATAGTATCCCATGGTCTGTCTTATGCAGAAAGTCAGACTAGGTGATCATATTGCTTTTTTTTCTTCATAAAGTTTTGCAGTTACTTTTTCTGGCTCATAAGTTACAGTGAATTATAGTAAAAAAATACTAGGTCAAACAAAATGATTTCTCAATAGATTTCCCGACAAAATCTCTTTAAATGAAGCAAAGCTTTTTGCATTCCCTTCCTTAATTTTTTTTCACTTACTAAAATGTAATTTAGGTGATTTTTCAAAAATATTGTTTCCTTTTGACATTTTCATCAAAATATTTAAATTGTTCATTCTAAAACTTTGTCTTCCTTCTTTTCCAGACAAAACTTGTTTGAGAAACTTTACACAAATAGCTTTGCTTGACTCAAATATTTATTTTTCATTCCTGCACTGAAAGTGTCTGTACCTTGTTGTCTGGGCTTGAATGACAGGACCTTGAGAAAAGACATCTGAACTCACTTTCTGGCACTTTTCCCCCTATTGTAGGAAATGCAGGCCCCGGACTTACACACCAGCTTTCTCCCTTGAAGATTTGCTACGTAGTAGTCTTAATTATAGAGAGATGATACCAAAAATTTGTAGATTCTCATTTATATGGATGGTTGCTAGTTGTGCTTAATATATAATATCAAACTGGCATGATAAAGGCAGATAAATAGCTGATGGGGCAAATAAGTATCAATTATTTCACGAGTACCTCACTACTAGATGGTGTTGTAGCTGGCTGAAAAAGAATGCTAATGCTGTGTCTCACCAGTATCAGTGATGATTTCTGCACAAGAAATAGATTTTTTCTGCGCAATTTCACTCTCTTTTCACTGAGATTTTATAGTGCAGTTCTAAAGGGTATGCTGAGATGTACCCCTACAACTTTCCCCAAAGGTCAAAGAGAAAGGTTATAAGAAGATTTTAACCAAAAATCAATGACTATTTTTTTTTTCTTTTTTAAATTCCCCTTTGTTTCTTACTAAGCATGCTGTAGATGGGGAAAGCTCCCAGGAACAGAGAGAGGTGAGATACCTAAAAACACAGAGATGGCATTCTGGAATGACATCCCTTACACTTTCTTAAAGTGACTTGGATCTAATATACTGTTAAAAATATATCTCTTTTGAACATTGCCTCATTTAGTGTAAAATGCAAAGCTTACAAATGGATTAAGTTTCAAAGGAGCTTCAGTACATGCTTTGGATTATCTGAGCCTCTGCCTGCACTGTTGTTTTATTTCTAAAATAAATAGTGCCATCTAAACAAACATGTCTCAGCTAGAAGACTGCAGTAATCACCTAATCTCATTATTTTCAAAATTTTGCATACTGTGACTTTAGAAGAGAAAAAAGGCTCAGAAACCACCTCCTCTGGTTTTGTTATCCCATTTTGGATAGTCCTAAAGGTGAATAGGCATATTATGACTCAAAACATATTTTGAGTAAGGTTGCTGCCTACAAGGACATGAGTTCATGCTCCTATGCAGCCCCTTACACAGTGAGGGCATCACCACTGGCATCTCCATGACTCCAGAAGCCTGTGTCCCTCAACAGAAGGTGATGGGTTGTCAGTAAGTCATTCCCTGAGGTGAAAGCTGAAGGATGGGAGGAGAGGAAAGAGGAAGGGTGGCAGGGCTGGGGATGTTCAGGTGAGATCAAGAGCTTAATTTTTGTTCAACAAATAGGGCTGAGTGATGAAGCCTGAGTTGATTTGTCATCTCAGCTACCAGGCCTGTTTCTGCATGTAATCCTTAATAGCTTGTTTTGTGCTAATGGTCGGCTGGGAAATCAGGTTGTAAAGCTGCATATGAAACATCCCTCTTCTAGGGCTGGAGAGTAGAACCCTCCTTGGATCCTGATCAGAAGAGCCTGATGCAGTGGACAGGTGGTGGAGCAGCCTGGGTGGCAGCCTGGGGTCCCCAGCTGGGAGAGCTGCCTGCAAAACTCCTCCACAGGAGTGGTTTATCATTACAATGCATTTCCCTCTAATTAAACAGCAGGCAGCAATCATCTGCAGATGTAGACACATTTGTAATGATGAGCATTGAAAGCAAGTGTAACTGTTTTTTTTTTTTTTTTTTTTTTAATGCTAGTGCTGTAATTATTCTGTTTTAATTGCTCGCAGTATATGTCATGGATAGGAATGGATCTTCTGAGCTTTGGTCAGGTGCAGACCTCTTAAACATCCATCTACCTCATTAATAAAATTCTTGGGTTAGAGCCAAAAAGGTAGCTGGGCACTGCAATGCCAGACCTTTTTGTATGCTTCATTTCAATGAAAGAGCCCTGAAGATCTCCCTTTGTAAAGAGCTGGATGCCTTAGAGAGGGAGTCCTGAAGGCTAGCTTGCTGGGGAGGAGCTGTTTTTCTGGCTAACTGGCAGTAAGGCAGTGTGGAAAAAGAGAAGGCTTAATAATATTGAATATTTTCTACTACCTTGTGTTCACAAACACAACTTTTCTCCAGGTTGCTCTCTGTTTTTCAGATTTGAAGCAATACTTTAGTGGCACAGGGATGCTTGCCCAGCTCTAGAAAATCCTGGTTCACGTACCTATCTGTAATGACCAAGAAGATTCAAGCATACTTCTTCCATTTCAATCTATGAATGATTGATTCAGCTAAAACACTTCTGCTTATTGGGCTAAACAGAGTTAGTCTAACCACCTAACCTTGTGGTTGGGGCACTGAAAAGTGAGATGGAAAGTAAGTGCTAGTCCATGCCCCAGCTGATATCTAGGCATCCACTGGTATCTCCTGCCCCATCTGAGTATCCAAAGGGTGAGGAGTCATTCTTTTGCTCTGGATTAGTTTGGGCAGTTCATGAAAAGTAGAAGTGGTTCAGCTATGATATACAAGGAGACACTGCTGATGGCCTGGTTATGTGGCCAGTGTGGAGCGTGTCTGGGAGGCACAGTCCTGCATCCCTCTAGGGCAGAGGAGCTGGGCTGGCATGCTCTGCCCAAGGGCTATGGCCATGGGAAGGACAGGCCAAGGTGGGTCATGCTGCCCTATCATGGTGTGGGCAGCAGAGCCTGGCTGGTAGGTCTGCAGACAGACGGAGCGATATCTGTGTATGAGTTAGGAAATCCCAGAAGAGCCTGGGGGTGAACTGAGCCTTCCCATTCAGCACTCTGCAGGCCGAGGCAGTCTAGCAATGCAGCTGCAAGTATTTAGGCACTAGGGGTGTTTTACCAGCATTCTGTTTAGTCCTCTACTTGCCATCCTACAACTGCACAGGGAGCCTCTGCCCAGCACTTGCATACTCAAAGTCCTTGCTCAGCTACCATGTAAGGTCTTCTTAGCTCCTTTAAGTAGTTTTTTTTTTTTTTTTTCCTCTGTCATTTGGTATGGCTGTTTCTCTGCCCTCATGGCAAAAAGTATGGGCACACTGGGTATGGTTTGTTATCTTACTGTATTATAATTCTTGCTGAAACTTCTGGACTGTTTGTTTCTTATGTCAGAAGTGTGGGCATAGGGGAAATTAGACCTGTTTGGCGTTGCTGACTTCTGCTGCATATGCTTGTTCACTTTTTCCCCTTGCTGTGGGCTAGTGACCTTAAGTCAGTCACCCTTCCCTTTTCCTTTGCTGTTACAGACTCAGTATGATAAACATGATAAAGCCAGGTTGGAAGTTACTTTACACTACAGAACATAGCTTGGACTGCTTAAAATAACTTGTTTATTACTAAGAAAAACAACCAGGGGAAAAAAAAAAGCTCACCTTACTTTTTCTGGCACATAAATATTACATCTATCCAGCTCTTTTCTACCCTGACCTCAAAATCAGGTGAATTTGCTCCGTGTTTTACTACGATTGCCTTTTTCACATACACCCAACAGTAAGATGTTAAATGAAGCAGTGAAAATGGGACACCTCCTGTTTCCTCATACCTCCCTTGGAAGGTGCACAACATTTTGGGGTTTGTGGCCAGCAAACAGGGCTCGCTCCTTCCTGGAGGCAAGAGAAAACTCCTGATTAAGACACAGCAGCAGTCGACATCTGATTGCTTTGCGTGGGAGTTTTCAGTGAAATATCCTGATAGTGTAATAACTTTTACAATTGATGGCACTTCTTAGAGCCCTTCTTGTTGTTATTTAATTGATTCCAGGCTGGTGCTTGCTAAGAAAAATACTGTTTGTTGGGGCTTGAGCTGTTATCCATTAATAACCATGTGGGTGGACAGCTGTATTGTGCTGATCAGTACTCAGAGCTGTGCTCCTGAAAGAGAGGGGTATGGAGAATCTGGCACCCAGGCAGTGCAGAGAGGAGAGCACCCTTCTTGCCTTACAAAGGTCCTTCTTGCTCTTGCTCAGGTGGCATAAACCCTTGCAAGGGTCCATTGCTCCCTGGAGTCTGGAGCAGCATGGGTGCACCAGGCATGAAGGACAAGCTCAGCCACCTCCTCCCACCTGAGGAACAGCACAAAAGCTGGACAGCAAACATCCGTGCTCTAGATTGGGAAAAAAGATTGCTTTTCAGAGTTTTCCTGAAGTTTAAAATAACAGATTTCTTTTTTCATTCTGTTTAAACCATACTCACTGCACAATTATGTTTAATACAAATTTTAATACAAATCTTGCAAAAATATTTATACTAAGGAAAATGTAGTTATTTATACTGCAGCTTCTGTGCTTGCTTTTGTACAATGTCCAGCATGTCAAAATCCTGGTCTTCAGCTTTTCCAATGAGACTGAAAAGTATTTTCAGTTGTGCATATATATGTGTATATGCATATGAAGAAGGATATGCAAATATCAGACATTGAAATATGGAATGTCTAATTCATGGAAAACTCAGAAGTCATTTGTGTTTTGTTTTGTTTTGCTTAGGTTTGGAACAAAACTTTATTTCTATAACTACCCATGAAATGGGATACCCTGGAAAAAAAACTGTTTTCAAAATTGCATGTTATATGGTACTTGACTCCCACTGACTTGTCATAACACCATATGGAAATATATACAAAAAGCAATGAATTATGATGGAGTTGTGTTAAATGAAATTTTCGTTTTTACTGATTTTTTTTTTTTTCATTTCTGGTTTTGGATTGCTTTTCTGACTCATGTCAGTAGAGGTACAATATTGCAAACAAAATAAAATAAAATCAGTTTCACGCTAATGCCATTTCCTGAAAAATATGTGGGTGAGATGTATTCACAAATTGTTACTGGGCTCATATTTTGTGTGAGCTGAAGGTTAGTTTTGAATTTGTTTCACATGAACTGCTAACCTGATGGAAAAGAGCAGAAATGAAGGATAAAAATTATAGTCCTGCCTAGCAAAGTTCTACATTTTCATTTAGGTTCTTCATTTCAGTGCTTTGCTTTGGGGCAGCAGTAGTCAACACCATTAACATATTTTGTAATCAACAGATTGTGACCGTTTTTAGCCACTGAGGAGCTAGCGATGATTTCGAGGCAGTGACCTAGAGATGAGAGGTACTTTATCTCATTAGAAGATAATCAGCATTTTCTGGGCCCCTGAGGAATTACTATTTCATGATTAAACCAATAAATTAATGAAAAAAAAAGGCCCTTGGAACAGGTAAATTTGAACAATAGGAAAAGCTAATACAGCATGAGATAGCTTGTGCAACTGAAATTATTTTAAACCAAAGTCTCAGGGCTTCTTCTGACAAATGAACAAGCAATGGTGGATTTTTTTACTAGTATATTCATTGCTCATATCCATCACAGTCACAACCTTAGTGTCCAGTGTAACAGGAAGAACAGCAGCTTCTATGGAATTGAATCCAAATCTGTCAGATTTTTTTGTCTCTTCTGCACAACATGTAAAGTAGGGTAGAGAGGGAGGGAAGAATGGGAATGGAAAAAGTGCATGGAAACTGTTGCTTGTCCCTTCCTTGCCTTTTGGGACTTGGTCACATTAGTCCCTTGCAATCAAATTAGCAGTTTCCTTTGTAAGGCTTGTCTCATTTCAGGTTAGTATTCATATGCAATAATGTTATTGCAAAGTGACATTCCCAGCACAGTCAGTAAAATGCATGCTAATAAGGAGTGATGGAGAGGAGCTAACGTGTTGGGGATGTCAGATGTTGTTAGCTGCTCTGCCCTTTCCAGTTTGCATTGCACCAAACAGGAGCGCCAAGGACTGGAGTGTATTTCTTCATTCCCTTCAGCTGAAGAGCCTATGTGGGGGGTAAGAAAGGCAGCTCCAAGCCAGCCATGACTGATGCAACCAGAGCAAGGAAAGAAGACTGCTTTCCTGTGTCCTTGAGAAACTTATCTCAAAGGTGGCTCTGCTGCACTCAGGGACATGCAAGGCTGGACATCGCAGCATCAGCAGTAGCCATTACAACAACCAAATGTGCTCCCAGAGGGATGTAGGCTAAAGACATTCCTGAATGCAGAGTAAAAGCATAAGTAATGATTTTGTATTTAATTTATTAATTCCACTCCCTTCATGCAGTTTGCAACATAATGGATTTCTCCCCTTTCCTCCAATCT
Source organism: Anseranas semipalmata (assembly GCA_013399115.1). Taxonomy (NCBI): domain Eukaryota; kingdom Metazoa; phylum Chordata; class Aves; order Anseriformes; family Anseranatidae; genus Anseranas; species Anseranas semipalmata. The sequence goes on along the minus strand of VXAA01004389.1, from coordinate 1,051,239 downwards.
CTAAATTTTATCCCATGCCTTGCACAGTCCAAATCCAAAGTAGTACATCTGAGACTGTGACTCTAAGTGTGAGCACAAGTAACTGGTTAATCATTAAGCACTAATTTTTTCCCCACCATAATACCAGTTACTATAACTATTGTTACAGCTGCATCTGTAAAATCCTACAAAGACTGAAATCCCGGGGCCTATGCACACCTGGGCTGAGATGAACTTTGTTTAACTGTAACTGTTTAAAAGAAGGTCTTCTGAGCTAGTCCCTTTGGCTCTCTCTATCTTTAGTACAGGCAGAAACAACTCTATCCAAAGATTACTTTATCCATTTAAATAAGGATCCTGTCCTAGAGAAAGGTATGTCTCTAAATTGCCCATGGGAGGGTGTCCTACTTTTGACAGCTGAAGTGTGACATACCTCATCTTCACTTCTTGCCTTTCATAGCTGTTCTATGCTGGCTTCATGGTTCTTTGCAAACACCATTGACTTTCGCTTTTTGACTTCTTCCACTCTGAACTGTATCTGCCCAGGGATTAGCACACATTTTAACCTTTATCTTTTAAAATATGTATTTCTCCCTTTTATATATAGCTTCCATTTGCAGGGTCTAAAGTTTTAGTGTAGTACTTACATAAATGTTCATAAAAACATAGTTGTGCTGATTGTCTTCTTTGGAGTATGACATGAGCACACCCAGAACAGAAAATATGGCTGTTTCTGTTCTCCATTAAACGCTATGGAGATCTCCTTATGCTTTTAGGTTGGTGCATCTCTTTGTTGTCCTCTGCTCAAAGCCATGCATAAGTCATACAACCCCTCCCTGGCCTGTGCAAAGTTGCGATGAGGTGTTTGAGTAGCAGCGTGCGGTTAGCTTCATCACCGATATCTATTTGCAGCTCTGTTATATGCAGTTTCTCCAGGTGCTGTCCAATCAGGACCAATGTTAGTACAGGCAGGCCACATGAAACATCCCTCAGAAAAGCTAGGAATGTGGGAAAACCAAGTTTGGAAAAGAGTTTAGATCAATGGGGAGATGGACCTCTTGTGAACACATGCCTGAGAGGTATTTCCAATAGTAACCAGCTCCCAGAGAGCTGTGTGCAGTGTCTTTGCAGTGTACAGTGTACATTATGCACAGTAATGGCAGGTCAGCTCTTGTGTCCATTGCACAAGAGAAACGTGCAATGGACAGCTGGATAAGAGAAAATTTTTCCTGTCCAGTTCCGAAATTTTGATGGACGGTCAATCTCAGAAGAGTTTTATGCCCTCTTTTGATCCCCCAGAATCAGACTGAATAAACCTATATATCATTAAAAAAAAAAGAAACTTTTCATTTTTCATATTGATTTTTTAAATTGTTATTTAAGCTTTCTAAATGAAAGGCATTTGGAACAAAAAATGAACTTTTTAAAGAAAGTCTTATGACATTCTCTTAAGACAACTTTGATTTTTTTCTAAAACTTTTCAAAACCAGACAATCCATTGAAAATGACCCCCTGCCTGCCCCCCCCAAAAGAATTTAACAAATCAGAATTTTATAGTGGAAAAAGTTTCAGTGAAACCAACCCCTTTATTTTGTAGTTGTCTAACTTAAGCCTTCTTAGCGTGATATGAAATCCACCAGACAGAAGACATTTGCCCACCCTTGTATAAAATTACATTTTTTTTCCAAATGTGTCTTGGACATCTACTAAAACCATTGGAAACATTTGGTTTCTTTACTTTTCCATGTTTTAGGAAGAAAACATAATAAAATCTGGGATTTGATGTCCATATTTGAAATGTCACATCCACTGTTTTAATAACTAAACCTCCATCCACTGAGTTCTGCTCTCATCCTTATCCATTGGCTCCTGGCAGGAGAGCTGAAGTCTAGCCCTCTTGTTGTTACACATGCAGTCATTGTCAGTAGCTTAACCCTTGCTACCCAAAAGTACAGGCTAGCCCAAAGACCCAGGAGTATCTTAGTTTTTGCCAAAGAATGTGGCTTTCACAGAGGGAAGCTCTTCCTCCCTTGAGCTACTGGCATTCCTTTGGACCTATCAGTCTTCTCATCTGTAAGGGAGCTGAGCTATATCTTCTATGCTGGAAGGATTTAACTGCTTTGACCTTGCTCCCTATTCTTTTTTAGGGTGGAGTTTTTTCAGGAAGAATTTTATGAGGCCACAGGTCCATTGTTCCCATACTTCCAGAAAATGATTTGGTGCAGTTACCACCAATAACACTTCCATTTATGAATATTGCTGCTGTGCCATATGTGTTCAATCACCCCTGCTCAGCCTTGCGCCTGAGCATTTTTCAACAGCAGGAGAAATCATAGTAGTGATTATGGTGGGAGGCAAGGAAAGCCTTTGGTCTCTAAACTACAATGAATTAAGAGCTTTTTGAGGCATTCTTCCTTGCCTCCTTCCCTCCTACGTTGCTTCATATTTTTAAGCCAAAGGCTTTGCTTTCCTAGTGATTTATTCAGCACCTTTAGCAAGCTGTTAATGAGAGAGTGAAACCCAGAGAGTTAGCTGAGATGCTTCAGAGGAAGGAAAGGAAGAAGGGGGGAGGCAGGGTAGAAGGAGGAAACAGGGGAGGGAAGGAGGAAGGGAAGGAGGGAGCAATGATTAAGTGCAGAAGGAAAGGGCTATTTTTGTGTCTCCATTTCTTTGGTATCTTTCTTGCTGGTTTTATTATTCCTCCTGGTCCTGTGTGTTGGTAGAAATGAAGTTGCAAGCTCCATCGAGAAGGCAAAAGTCCATTTCCTGGCACAGCCAAGTAGGTTCCCATGTCTAGACAGTGCATACAATGGCTGGCAAAAGGCCAGAAACAGAGTTAATGGATTTACAAAATAGCAGCGTTTCTCTGTATTGATTTTCTCAGGGTGTTTCCAGAATACAGGGAACAGTAAGTAGTTATACTTCACAATCTTTTCTGCTAATAAAAGGCCTCAGAGAGGAACATTGAATAAAGGCACTACTGGTCTGGGGAACATTGTCTGAAATTCTCTCTCCAGAGGGGGGAGGATGAAGCCAGTAGATATTACATTAACCATAAATATTACTGGCTGTATATAGAGGTTCAGATGGTGATGTTTATTGTGCTTGAGTGTAATTCTACTTTTTTAAACCTTGTTCACATTCCAGCAGTGAAACAATGAGCCTGAATGAGTGACTTAGGCAGGAAGATGAGTAGTTTGGCACTAGCCATATCCCCCTTCCCTGTGTGTGATCAGCACAGAGTTTTCAAAATATGTGTGGTCAATGTGCCTGAACCTCCTCTGGGAAGGCAAACAAGAGCTTAATTTCAGTGCTCTGGATCTGTAGGTACTCTTAGTCGTAGGCTTTCTGTAATTTTAAGTGAATTTAAAGACTGTGTACAAATAAAAAAAATAGTGCATTCTGGAAAAAGGGGGTTTTGGATATTGCTTTCCAAAACATATAGAGAACAGATTTAAGTCTTAGCCTGTCATGCTGCATTTCAAATAGGATTGGCAATGCTACCCATTTGGAAGTTAACCCTCATATTTGCAGAAACCTCTTCCATCTGTTACAACTCTCACCATCAGCATCTTGAGCCCCCCCTGAAGCCATATGTTGGCAATTATAGGATGGTATAATGTGTGTGTGAGAGAATTATTTGGACCATAGTGGTATACTGACAATTCAAGTTATGCATATGGTTCTGTGATTTGATGGTTAACATACTGGGGAAGAGATGGAATTGAATATAAGAGATGGAATTGAACAGAAGAGATGATTCAGAAGTAAATAGATGGTGGCTTGGGAAAACAGAGTTCAGGTACCTATTTGTGTCTTGTGTGATCTTGACAAGTGTCTTCTGACCATTAGGATCTACCTGTGAGAGAGTTGTAATACTATTTTCCCACCTTGAAGCACTATCAGTAAGAGTATATGGTTTGCAGAGTGCAAGAGATTTAAATACAGGGCAAGTGAATGAATACATTCAAATATAAATTTATCTGATTATTTTAAGAGAAACACAGATGAAAAAGTGGCTTTTCTAGCTTGCATTGTGGAAGGCTTATGGACATCAAGGTGGCGGGAAGTCTCAGACACAGAGGGCAAAGATGGGTGTAAAGTCCTGAGAAGGTAGAAAGAGTAAGAATCCTCAAACATTAACAAAGGAAATATTTAAAAGGAGAATGGAGCATCTTATTGAAATTAAAATTACTTCTTTCTAATCTGGAGTCGCTGGGTTATTATCCCTGCCTGTAGCAAAGTTACCAATCTCTGATGTATCCTGACAGAGCTTATGTACTCACCATGCCCAAGAGACCCTCTCTTGATGACACTCAAATCACTTCTCAAATTGCCAGACTGACTCTGTCCAGCAAAAGCCCAACTTACCTGGGCAGGGATGGTCCCCAGTGATTACCACTGGCTAATTCTACTGCATTTGAGCCCTGTCTGGTCCCGTGGTGGGGGTGAGACAATGTTCTGAGGCCCTGAGGAGCTGAAGATAAGCAGCCTACGTGCATTATTCTATTCCGAGATGCTTTGTAGGATTGCCATGCAGCGAGGTTTATGTTCATAAAGCAATGGGAGTTCAAAATACATTTGGGTGCTGGTGGTGCCATCTTCCCCCATAATTTACTAGAAATTTCTTTTGTTTTGATTTCACAGGATGGCTACAAAAGAGGCATACCTATTCCCCTTTGACACTGTTAGAAAGCAGAAATATATGAAGGAATGTCTTCTTAGAGACCCTCATCAGATTACTGAAGGGACATTTCGATTAAAGGTGAAAATCTTCTGTGGGAAGCACAGTCACCAGGAGAGGTGAAATGAGTGAGGAAGAGAGATGTGGACAAGACAAGGATGAGTTATGTGGTCCTCTAGCCTTCTCTTGAACTTGCCAAGAAGGCTGAGGGAAAAGAAAGTCAGAATTTTTCTCTTTATTACTACAGACAGTCTCCCACTGATGTGGCTAGTGTAGGGAAGCTATTTTTCTTCACTTATTATGCCATTTTACATTTCACAGGGTAGTTTACTCAGTAAAAAGAAAAAGATAAACAGAAATACCACATACAAAAACATTTTTATTATTGTTATAATTTGCTGTTTAATGCAATGCTTTAACTAGGAATACAATTCAGCAGAAGTACATACATATATATTGCATTTAATTGTAATTGTGTCTTCAAGATATTTCAAACCCTCATCACCTCTGTCCTTCATGAGTTGTTTTGGTGAAGCACCTTCTTCCTTCATCCTGCATAACATGTTTGAATGTTGGTGAATAACACAGACATTTTTCCTCCAAGTGGAGCACAACATTACATCCAAATTCCCAGTTCATATGACTTTATCAAACTTTGCTTTCACTGTATGAATGTTGTGAATATGTATATATTTATACAGCATATTATAAATATATAATATATATGTAATCAAATGGGTCAGCTTTACACAGCTAACCATAAACTTGTGCTTATCTTATTTATATGAGATCAAATGTACAGCATCAAGAATCTGACAAGTCCCCGACTTGTAAGAGCCTCAGTTCCTAGTCTTATTGTATGACTTTGGATATATCATATACATGTAATGCATTCTCTTCTTCCTTGCAGTATTTTTTACTTTTGAAGAAAAGAATGCAGGTTTTTTTTCCTTTTTATGTATATATATAAATGAATGACAGGTTTTCCATACCCTTAAGTTAAAAAAAAGTCTCAAGAAGAATTGAGGTTCTTCCTCATACATAGATCTTGAACAGTAATTGAACATTCATTATAGATATATTTACATTATAGCCTAATCTGAATAGTAGTACCTACACCGTATTATTTCTGTACATAGTCAAGATATGCTGTTGGTCATGTTAAAACACACTATCTAAAAGTATTTACAAACTGCTTGTCTCTGACTTACCAACCACCTCTGCAAAGTGGCACCAGAATTAAGGGACGATGTACAAGAAGGTCTGTTTATTAGCAGCCATGGCACTCTCCCCAGTATTGTTTTTATTATTACTACCACTACTACCATGCTGTGCTTCAGAGAAGGGCTGTCTTTAGGGTAGAGGTGTAGAGACAGAGCCGGAGGGGGCAGAAATCCCTCCCCTACTCCTGCAACCTACATGAGCCGGGAGGGGGGAAAAAAAGTAATACAACCACGACCTGTCCGTCCCTTTACAAAGTTAGGGCATTCCAAATTTGTGCCCCTGCACTTTTTTTCTGAGCTGCCAGGTAAAATGTCCAAAGGTTAAAAACTCAGTGAAATCCTTCCTTCCAAAGGCCACTGTAACACACATCGTGACCTTACTGCCACACACACACCAGCCATAGCCCATTCTCCCAGAGAGTAAGAGCACTTTGGGGCATCTAAAGGAAAAGATTTTTTGTGTGCTTCTTTGTAGGAACTGTCCCCCCCAAAAACAAAAACAAACAAACAGCATCCCCCCCAACCCCACCACCCCCAAAAAAACACCACCACCAAAAAACCATAAAGTAACTCACTGTAAAAAGATGAAAAAGAGTACCCATCCAATTGCATTTTTCATGTTATGCAGAGCTTTGGAAGGGGAAAAGACACCTTTTTTTTTTTTTTTTCACTTTATTCAGTTAATACCGGAATGAAATATATCTAACAAATCTACCCATTATCCTGAAATATGAGACCTGGGAGGACTGATATGCTGTGCGACCCACTAGTTCCATAATGTAGAAAAAGAGGCCAGAGCAAAGGAAGGAAGCAAAAATAAAGGAGAAATAATTGTATTGCTTGTGGTAAATGATTGATGTCCAACTCAGCCTTGCTATAACTTTTTAGGCATGGTTTCTCAATGAATACTCTGCTAGTAAACTTGGGAATAAAAAGGGATTCAAAGGAAGGGAAGGTTGCCTTACCATTGCACAGGATGTAGAATAAATTCATGCATGTTGCTTCTTGATATTCCACTATGAGAACATTTACTCTTTGCTATAATCCACTGTTGTTTCTCACATGGATATAATAAAACTGGGGAGGAAGAGAATTGATTTGGCTTTGTTTCATGTGAGGAATTTTCTTCCTTCCAAATTAAATCCCTTGCAGAAAGGATTTATGAAACTTCTCACTCCACACAGTATTTTGAACGTCAGTGGTGGAGGATTTGCATGCTGGAGAAGGCAGTATTTTTGGTGGGGTTAAAAATTTTGAATACCAGCATTCACAGTGCCTGAAAAGCAAGAGAAACTGCACACCTGTAGCTAAAACACAAGTGACAGATACTTAATAAAGAGAGGGAGAAAGAAAGCTTTTTTGTCAAGACTGTGACAAAAGAAGAAAGGCAGAGAAACAAGAAAAGAAGCCACAGCAAATTAAGGACCATCTATCATCTTCTTTCAGGGAAAGATTTTCTATAAATTGAAAAAGGTTTCTTAGAAGTCTAGAGCTTTTCATGATATACAGGAACAATAAATGGGACACTGTATAGAAATATACACTTTCCCTAGCAAGTGTCTCTAGACAAGTTGTATAAAACATCTGTAGACCCAGGGGGAAAAAAGGCTTGCCTCTTTTTAGCTGCTCAGCTTCTACTATTTGCCTTGCTGTCAGCTGTGAGTACACAGCCATCCAGGGGAGAGATTTAAAAATATTGAAGGCTACTAGACTCCAAACCCACTACCTGTCAGCAACCTCTCCCCTGCTCCCTGACCCAGAGAGCTTTTTTTCCTGCTGCCTGTTTTTTTCAAGAGTTTGGCTTTGCACAGGAAGCACCCTGTTTTTTCAAAAAAAAAAAAAAAAAGATATTTAAGAATTTTTGTAAGGTCAGGGAAGGAAAACAAATCTTAGCACCATGTTTCCTGCCTCCCACCAACTGCATCATGCCAGCCCTGCAGCATAATGGGGCTGTGAGGTTGCTTTAGCAACTTGGTCCTGTAAGGCTAGTACCAGCAATGGTTTTGGATAACAGGAGTGGCAAGGTGAGGTGCTGCTTGTTGAGGCAAAAAATTCAAAGTGTTTCACCTTAGCAACACAGGAGAAACCAGGCGCTGTATACTCAGGCAGCTATCACATCAACAGGAATGAAGAACAGGGATCAAAATTAAGAAAAACTGGGGAAGGGAGTACTGAGTTTACTAGCAAGCCTCGCTGCAGAGCAGACAAGGGACATGTTCAAATCCATCAGATAAAACGAACCAAAAAAAGTGTCCATCCCCATCTGCCCCTGTCCCATTTGGGATGGCCAGGAGCAGCTAGGACAACCAGAGGTCTTCTCACCAGTGGATGGGCCGTTCTCACCCCAACTGCACTCTCTAAAGAGGCCTCCTCTTGTCAATATGTTTTCCTCCACCAGAAAAATATAAAATAGAGGGATGATAGATTTAGTTGTTGCTTTTGTCCCCTTTGCGTTTTGTGGATAACAAACAACTGGTCCCCGGGGTCCATTTGAATACTCCTGTCCCCATGAGCATTTGTGAGGCAAAACAGAAAGAAAGACCTGTAAGAAAGAAATCTGACCTACATAGATGAGTTTGTTGGCTTTGGACTATTTTTCATCAGGCAATGCTCAAAGACTTTGCTATCTCCAAATGAATCCTCATGATTTCTAATAAATCAAATGAAAATTCCAGACAAAACAGCTGACAAATTCTCCTCAGGTTTTGTACTCACTGGAAAGCAGATTTCTCAATATTGCTTCAGCTTCTCTCTCTCTCTCTCTCTCTCTCTCTTTTTTTTTTTTCCTTTTTAACCACAGATGTCTTTAACACTCAGAGAAGGTGCCAGTCGGACTGACAGATCTCCAGGCTGTTGTCCTCTCCTGGGAAAATGAAGGTAGGGATGGTCTGTGACAAGGGGTCACCCCCCCATGGGCTGCCGATGGGACAGATACTGCTGCAGCAGGGAGACTGCGAAGGGTTAGGCCTTTTTGTTTTTAGCTGCTTCTTGAAAAAAATAAGAGGAAGAAAAGGAGAGGGCGAGAAGTGCTCACTGCAGTATTCATTGTCATTTTTTGTTGTTGTTTCTGATGGTTTTTCATGAGCCACCTGCACAGTTTGCTCAATTTCTATGTGAAACCAAAGTGGCCAGCGCAGCACATGGTGTGGACATGCTGCCAGGATCCTCTGGCCAAGCCCAGGGCGAAGACGTGGCAGCACCAGCAGCAGGGCCACCAGGGGCCATGGGGTGGACGGGGCGTGGGTGACAGCCAGGGAAGCCAGAAGAGGTACCCAGGGAGCGCTGCTCTTCGAGACCAACATCTACATCTTGCAGAATTATCTTTCAGAAGGGGAGTGAAACCTGGTGAACGTGGTTTAGGACACAAAGCAAAGAGATGAGAGCTCGAGAGATGTTCAAAAGAACAAATTATTATGTGGCCCTGAAAGATTATCCTGTGTTTTATCTTACTGAGCCATGGCCAGCCACAGACCTGAGAAGTTCCCAGTGTCTCAGGGCAGGCTCTGCCATCCTCTCTAACTCCAGGACAGGATAGATAGTGTCATCAGTAAGGGCTGGCTCTAAAACTCCCACCAGCTGCCAGCAAGCACAACACAGACACAATCGCATGCAACATCTTGAATGTTAGATGATTATTTTCCATGTATATAAATCATGTTCACGTGTGTCTTTGCATGCCTGCCTGTACATGCATAGGTACATTATTTCACATATTTTTACATTTTTAATCAGCTGCAAATGTCAATGTACCATGGAACAAGGTGGAAACACACAGGATTATGTCTCTTGCAAACCTCTTAAATATGCAATAACAGACAAAAAAAAAAAAAATAATTTTGCCTTTTAGGATCAAAATTTAGGGTGGTTCTAGGGAAAAGTTCCAGAAAGCTTCAACTGGTCTGTCATTCTTTGTTTGTTTTATGAATGCTGGCCCCCAAATATATCTTCTTCTGCATGGTACATTGAGTGTCATCACATCACACTTAGCTTACACTTCTTAACCTGTAGAAGTATCCTTAGCTATTGGAAGAATTTGTAATTTATGAACAAGTGACAGCTTCACTGGACAGAATAAAGCATTTGCATATTTGTTGGAAAATTGAAGCTAAAAGATGAAATAATAATATACAAAGCATTCTTTCCCATTTTGGGTGTCTGTACTATTAATACCTACACTACATGCTGAAAGAAAGGAACAGGTGAGTTTCTTTTATGAGACTTTCTAAAGAAATAAGATTTAGAAAATGAACAGATTTACTTTTATCTTTTTTGTTTGTTTGTTTTTTTAAAAAGCTGGATTTTTAACACTCTGAGAGAATGAATGATGTAGAAATGATCGTGTAACTCTTTCCCCTGACCTGTCAAAGTAAGCCTGGTGGATGTAGTCTTGAAAGACAAGCAGCACTCAGTTTTGCAAGCCTTATCACTGAGTAATTCTTCCTTACAAGCAGGAAGATGAAACTTGTGATAGTAAATATGACTCAACGTGAGTGAGGGTTGCAAAATTAGGTCCTTGGCTGCATGGAGACACTCAGATGTATTAGGATGAAGTCACTGGAGGTATAAAATCAATGAACGCTTAGTAAGACATATTAATCCTAAATTTAACGTGGCCTTAATTTACTGCAGTTTAATCCTCCTCATTTTCCATCTCTGCTAGGAACTTGTACTTTGAAACATGAAAATTGTCAGATTGCCAAAGTGCTTTGACACTCTGTTGCAATAAGCTTGTCAAATGTAAAACTTAAGTCTGCAAGATTAATTTCCCCACAATTTTGAATGCTTCTATTCCGAAGTGCATTTTGGAAGACTCTGATGTGGTAACAAGAAATAACAGAATGATTTACTATCCCATTTGGTAGGTGGCTTTCACTCCAGAATACAGTCTCTCAGAAGACCGTCTATGCAGCAAGCTACCTTTTGGATGTGTAGGTGTACCTTCAGTAGTGCCTGGAAGTTAGAGTTACTAAGAAGGAGGTAACTGGAATATGCAAAACTCGGAGACAATTTCTGTTTTCAGTAATGTGATGCACTTTGTCCTATCTACACAGTGCTCAGTTGTGCTACAATTACTGTCAAATATTGAAATAGTAAATTCTTTGCCAGGCAGAAAGAATCTGGATTTGAGCTGGTGCAGAGTAGCGGATAATATCTGAACTTGGCCCTTACCAGCTCCCTTCCAGACTATTTTGCTATCTGGTTTTGAGTAATCACTGTTTTCTTCTCTGCCTTTTTATTTGTATTATCCCTTGGCATATGGTGAGAATATTGCTCCTAGCTGATACAAAAGGCAAAGTAGCCAATATCTTTTCCACAAAGTAAACATCTTGTCCAGGATACACCTAGGTAGGAGCCTGGTTTCATACTAAGGTCTTAGGCAGAGCATGATCTGTGTGGGCACATCAGTATATCTCCTTTTTTTTTTTTTTTTTTTTCCCCAATAAGTGAGTGTAAATCGCTTTTTGGCTGGTCAAGAGCATAGTCATCTAATATTAACTATTCATTCTGTAGCGCCTCAACATATGTCTTCATCTGTACATCCAACTTTAAAAGGATGTAACCTCTATTTTCCTAGTAATAAGATTGTTTCTAAGTCTTCAGCTGAGGCCCTTAATTTGACCACCATGTTGGCTGACTCGATGAGAACTTTGAATTTACAACTTGTTTTGTTATTCCGTCTTTGTACCTTAGAGAAGTAAGGTACAAAAAGGAAGAAAAGGTGGATGGAGGTAAAGGACAAATCCAAGGGTGGATTTTATATGACAAACAAAGTGAACAAAATAGTCTCAAAAGCTTTGGCTTACGTGGATGCTGAAACAACCCTGGGATGTAGCAATCTGGAAAAGCTGTCTTTTTTCACTTTTATTTTGACTTGGTAGAGGAATCATGGGACAAAAACCCCTAGAAGGGGGCAAGTAGCAGACTTTGACTGATACACATTAGGCAATGGTTACATGTTGAGCAGAATTACACATTCAGAAATGATGCAGTTTTGGAAATGAGAGCATCATAAATGACATAAAATAACTTTCAGCATGATTTACATAACATTAAGTTTCTCAGATGACATAGACAAAAACTTTAGACAACCTTGAACTTTGGAAAACTTCTGCTAGGATTTGGATTATGTAAAGTTCTTCCAAGCCCCTATGCCTCTTCAGTATAGTTATTTTTAAAATTGCCATATTTCTTTTCCCTAGATGAAGACATTTTAAACTCACAGAAAAAAATACATATTTTACACACAATGACAAAAAAAAAAAAAAAAAAAAAAAAAAGATTCTAAAGCCCTTCTGCAGAATACTCTCAGAAAGCAAGGAACTGCGTCTCCTGTCCACATACTTGAATAACTCCTCAAAACCTCCCCATGTCCTCAAGATTTATTGTCAATAATTTAAAAAAAAAGGTTTTAAGTGTAGTTCTCAGGGGTGGAGCTGATGCCCCATCTCAGTATTTCCACTAACATCCTGCATTGCACATTCCATAGTAGAGCATAAAGTGCTATGGCATTGTTTATTTGTTTGTTTTATTATTTAATTTGGAACTTCTTCACCTTTTCCATTATTATTTTTATTATTTTTATTATTATTATTTTTACCTTGTAGCTCCTATATTCTTGTAATGGCACATAAGAAGGTGCTTAAAGGTCTTCTTGAAAGTAGCATTGCAGAGCGCATAACAAGCAGGGTTGATGGTGCTGTTGATATAACAGAGCCAGTAACCTATGGTCCATACAGTACCAGGGATGCAAGATGTGCAGAAGCTGTTGATGAGCACCATCACGTTGTATGGGGTCCAGGTGATGATGAAGGCCAGGAGGATGGCCAAAATGGTCCTTGTCACTTTTTTCTCTCTAGAAGGAGGTGGTTTCTTTTTGGCTGGTTGCTTTGTCATCTTGACGATTTTCCGGGCTACGCTATTCTGCTTCTCCTCCCCATTGGTGCCTACGATCTCCACGGTGGTGTTGGTGGGAGCACAGCAGTCACCCTTTTGAGACTTGGTGACTATCCTGATGCATGTCAGCTTGGTGTTCTCCACTTTGAGATGGTCTTGGGAGGCAGAAGTCTGGCTGGCATCTTTGGCAACTTCATCCTCTTTCATGTTGGAAGCGACAACACTGACTGAGGTGGAGTCATTGGAGCTGTCTTTCTCCTCTCCTTGAACACAGTTCTCCATAACAGTCTCTCCAGTGGTTTTTCCATTCTGAATTTTGTTGTGCTCCAACCCATCCCCACTTGTTGGGATGTTGTTATTGTTTGGTTTCACTATTTTACCTTGGACAAGGCTGGGGGAAACTGGATCCTGGTTTTGGGCAGCTTCCTTTTTCCCTTTCTTTATCCGACTCTTGCTGGCTCGAGAGATTTGCCAGTAAAGAACAGTCATGATGATAACAGGTAAATAGAAAGCTGCAATGGCAGTGCCAAAAGTGACAGCAGGGTTGGAAAAAAACTGGATGTAGCAATCTTTGTCGGGGACAGTCCTTCCCCCTACAATGAATTGCCAGAAGAGAATTGCAGGGGCCCACAGGATGAAGGACAGCACCCATGCAGCTGCAATCATCATGCCTGCCATCTTAGTGGTCCGCTTTACAGGATATGTCAGAGGTTTAGTGACACAAAAGTATCTGTCAAAGCTGATAATGAGGAGGTTCATTACAGAGGCGTTGCTGACCACATAGTCAAGAGCCAGCCAGAGGTCACACACCACAGGCCCCAACGGCCAGTAGCCTATCACAGTGTAGAGGGTATATAGGTTCATGGAAAAGATGCCAATGATCAAGTCTGCACAGGCCAAGCTGAACAGGAAATAGTTGTTGACAGTCTGCAGGTGCCTGTTGACTTTGATTGACACCATGACCAGGATATTCCCAATTATGGTGACTAAACTGAGAGACCCTGCTACCAGGACAATGAAGACCACCTCAACAGTTTTATAGGGGCTCTCCAGAGCCATCACATTTTCTGTGGAAGAGTTTATGTACGTTGAGTTATTCATTTCTGTGCTGCTAACAAGATACTCAATTATCGCTTAAGCCTGCAGAGGAAAGAAAACAAAACATATACCATCATGAAATTAGTCCCTTTACCTTTAGGAAATGGATTCCAGAAAAACAACTGGTAAAGAACTTATAGGTAGAAGATTGAGTACAGAAGGATCATTCAGCTTATGCTAATGAAAACACCTTGCAACATATAATATCCTCTTAGGAATAACATAGCAATAGGGTTCCTGTAAGTGTTAACAAAGAGACAAAATTTGAATCCAGATCAAGGTTTTTAAGTTCTCCTATCCATTTTTTGCTTTGTCCAGTTATAAAACTAAGAATGAAAAATTTGGAACAAGATCTGCATATTGATTCCTTCCCCACTAATGTAAAAATTCATTTTGCTTATTTCAAGCCACTGCAAGTAGAAAAATCCAGTCCTGGGAGTATGTCATTCTCATAACCCAAGGTGAAGATGTGATTACCATGAGCTGGATCATGAGAAAGTGACTTATGTTTCCATCTGTACTTCATGTTCCTGCTGGATATGCTTCCGTAAGGGTCATGGAGCAAGTTTGTGTCATCTCTCCCTCTAGTTTTCTTACACTGCTGTTACTTTTTTTGTCAGCATTTGCAAAGATTTTGCCACTATGCCAAACTGAAGTTATTAGTCTTCTGATAAACAAAAAAAGGGCAGATCTGTTAAAGTCAATAGAATTGATAGACTCAGCCGTGCATCTGGCTGTCTAGTTAGATGTATACAAATTATTTTTTTGCCTTTTTTCCCTCCTTTTTCTTTCTTTCTTTTTTTTTTTCATTTCAGTAAAATCAAAGTGATTTTGAACATTTTCTTGACAATTTGTGCCTGGAAAAAGTTTTGTTGTTGTTGTTGTTTGTTTGTGATTTTTTTTTTTGAGATGATGTTCTCTCTTGATGCTTGCTTACTTGTTCTTGCCTTATTATGTTTTTTCAAATCACAAGAGTTTTAATCTATTCACACAAAGCTATGACAAAAAGTATGAAATGGATAGGAGAGAAAGGGTAAAGAAAGAAACAGATAAAAATCAGTTCTGTTCATACACAGCAGCTCTTTTTGTGCCCTGCATACCTATGGGCACTACTCAATAAACATTAATTAAAATACTAGCAATATATATTTGATAGAAGACCAACAAACAGCACATGCTTTTGCCTTAAGGACATGTACTATCTTTTTGTGCATCCCCTGGAAATCAATAGAATGCACTGGAATTGTACAGCCAGTCTCCGAGCTCTCATTATTTATGAGCTGTGCTCAAGGGATTATTGAGGCATGAAGGCCAGATGTGACTGAGAAGTTAGATTGTTTCTAATTGGAATATTTTCTTTTTTTTTTTTTCATACCCATAAGGCATCACTTCTTTAAGACTGAGCTTCTAGAAGTGGAGGTAGAATCAAAGGAAGACAAAAAAAGCAGTTTTATTATGTTTGGCTCCTCTACACTTCAGGGATTAAGGAATCCTTCCCTGTCCCCTTTGACAAACCTGTTGATGCACAGAAATATATATATCCCATGTCACTTAAATAGAGCAAGGCATTTTCATTGTCCTTTTAGCACTGCATACTTTGTTTCAGATGCAAAAGGAGGAAGATGTAAAATGTCAGCACAACAGCAAAAACCCTTGTGACCTCTAAGAAAAATAAGCAAGTCTGTCTCTGTGGAAAAGTCAAGATGCTACACCAGGGTGAAAGCTCTCTGTTTGAGGCAACCTTGTAATCTTGTAATTTATACTTAAAGAAATATGACTGGCAGAAGATGAGGCTCATGCATTTGTCTTTGCTTTTAAAAACAGATGAGATTTGTTTGCCAGTTCCATGGTGAAGTGGACACATGGATAAATAGAAGACCGTAAGTCTAGACAGACATTTTTTTCCTACTAGCTATTCACAGGTACATCCCTAAAATCCTTGGGATGAGTTTCAAGAAAACAAAGCTGTGAGGAGAAATGCTTTAATTAAATAATGTGTTTTGTATGGTAAGAATAGGTCAAGGGGAATGTAACAGAATTTATACTCTGTGCAAAAAATAGACAGGAGAATAGCCCAGACATCTTTAGTCTATAGGACTGTCATTTCAGCAGTTCACTGTGTGCTTTTCACCCCCGTCCTCACAGCCTCACAGCTGGCTATCCAGCTAGATGTGTAAGATAGCAATTTTTTGGGACTTCTCCCAAGCAGAGTTGTTTATGAACATTCTTGACAGAATGCATTTCTGATGGAAAGATGAAATAACTCACAAAGATGTATTAATTTCAAAAAAATTTCACCTGAAAAGAACTTGTGATCCAGGACTCTGCAGCTACCTCTGGTGACAGACAGAGGGAGCAAGAGATGCTGGAAAAAGAAGGGAAGGGGGTGAGAGAGAATCTGAGTGGAAATATTTGTGCTTTATGATAAGAAAACAGATGTTTCTGTACAATTTTCAGATTTTTTTTTTTTTATTCCACTGGAGAACTAAAATTCATTTTAAAACCTTGAAACTTGTGAAACCTAATTACTACCTCCCGGCTAACTTTATTCCTGTCTTTTCAGCTGAATTTTTTTTTTCCCAGTTCCAGTGGAAATATTGGTAATTCCCCTCATTTTATTATCTGGGGTGCAAGGAGCTGAATGAAAACTAAAACCTAGTTTTACTTGTTAGGAATAGGATTTCACTGTGTTCTTTCAAATGGAAGCAAAGCAGAGGAGTCCCTTTCCCAGTGATTTCCCTTTGCACAAAGCTGTTCTGCCATGAGAAGGCTAATAGTTCTGCACTGCAAATTAAATTGACCGCTGTGGCTTTCCTAGATGTGGAAAAATTCTGCCATCACATACCCCAGTAAAATCTTTGTTTTCTTGCATCAATATGATTGTAAAGTGAACCATGTTTTCCTGTGTGTGCTGATGAGAAGACATGGGGCTGTAGTAATGTTTGGTTTCAACTGACATCTCTCATCACTGCTGATAGCACTATCATTTTACACATATGAGCAGAGACAGGGATATTCTTGCTTCCTAATCCAAGATGCCCTGAATCTGTTTCCTGCTGGCCCCAGTTGGGTTTGAATCATGCCTGCAAGGAGGTTTGTTTTCCTTACTGGGGCTGGGCTGCCTGCTCCCTCAGAACAGGACTGCCTGTGGACTATTTTTATTTTTGTCATGCCACAGAGCCCATCTCTCCTGCTGGAGAGGCAGTTGTTGTGGGAACAGATGTTACTCATCAGGCAGAACTACAGGCAGAGGCATTTTAAGGTAATATGACCTCCCATTATGAGAAGTACCAGATCTTGATCTTGAACAAACAGAGCTCTCTTCTGCAAGCCCATGGGTATTTGTATGAGTTGCACAATATGGCACTGACTCCCGTGGGCTACCATAATTTATCCTTGTATACTAAGTGCATTCTTGCTAAACAGAGAATAGCCAGAAAAGGCAAGAAATTTCTCTTGTGACCTGAAAAACAACCAAGTTCATTTTCTGAAATATATATTAAAATATATGACTTTGTGGAATGTAAACACCATAATCACTGCATGGAAAATGTCCAAGGCTGAGAAATCCACATATAAAATAATTAATTGTTTGATGTTTGATAAGTGGTTGGGAAACATTTCCACTGCAGTAGTTTCTGCTCTCTAAAGAGGTTTTTCACACTCCTGAAAATCATTCCCTTCTTTTCTGTTGACTGTAGAAAGGTTGCGAAAAGAACGGGCGGATTTGGTGGGCTACACAGTATGTACACTTTTGGCATGGACTGATGCCAGGTCTTTTTGCAGTGGGTGGTAGCCAGGACAGACAGAAGCAGGGCACAGGTGGGTTGACCTGGGTCCCCATCACCACTCGTGAAACACAGCCCAGGTTGGTACAGGCTGGAGTATACTTTCACAGAGCATGCTGGCAGCCACAGTCTGTTTCTCAGTCCTTCATTTATCTCCCTAGCAGTCACTGGGAACAGCAAAACAAAGATCTGGTGCATAAATTTTTTTCTATAAACCATTTCATTGGAAATGGGAACTGTGGTGAGGATGAGGAAGCAAAATGGTGCCATTGGGGGTATTCATCCTAGAAATGGGAGGGCAAGGGGAAGCGGTAGGGACTGAATATTACCCTTCAGATCATGATCTTCAGACAGAAGGTACTTATCAATTTTATCCTGCTGACTACTTTCAACTTGCCCTGACAGATTCCAACCCCTTTGGTGCAGATGTATCTTGACGCAATCACTGTAATTTTTCATTGAGAACAAATCACCAACATCTGTCACAAAACAGACTATGGAAATGTTTACACTGAAAAAAATTGACTGATATGCCATGCCTGTCAAAGTTTGTTAAACAAATCCTTCCTTTATATTGTGTATATTGCCAAGTTAAATATGGTAAGGATTTAATGGCTTCTTTCAATCCTCTGAAACTTTAAAAAGGTCAAGACATAAAAGAGGAAGCAAACAATCTATACCTGAAATTTATATTAGTGATTTAAATGGGATTACCCAGCAACCTATGTGCATTGCTACTCTGAGCACTTTTCTGCGTTCAACTCTCAAACAAAAATAAAATATTCTTTTCTAACTTTTATTCCTCTTTGATCCAGTTCCTCTCCAATCCAAACATATGCAAAATGGATTTGATTTTTTGCTGTAGCAAAAATAGATTTTTGTATTTTTCCCTGAACTGATTTTGATCCTGAACTGCACTGGTTTTGATTCTAAATTCATTCTTGGCACCATTTAAAGCCACAGCGTGAAAAAAGAGAGAAACAAAACCCCTAAGCCCGTGACAAATATACTATGCACGTTTGTCAGGATTTATTACAGACTTCAAGAGAGATGATAGACCTTGTTTGGACTATTGGTAAAAAATACATTTCAGAAAATTCCCAAATATCAGAAGACTAATATCTTCACTGCATGGGTTACCTTCTGTAATCCATCTGAAACTAGAAACATCTCTGCAAAATGCTACTGCCTCTGTGTGGTCCATTCTTCTTATTTTCATACACTTTATTTTTTCTCAATTAACACATGTCCTAAAAAAAAAAAATATATATATTGTTTGGGACTGCCTGGATCTACTTTTCCCCATCTCATCCTAAAAAGTACCTAAGGGCAAAATAAAGAGTTTCTGCGCATATCTTGAAACAAGAAATAAACCAGAGTCATAGAGCATTAAGAAAAGCAAACTAACACTGTGCCAATAACAACAACTGAAAAAAGGCAAAAAAAACAAAAGAAAAAAAAAAAAAAAAAAAAAAAAAAAAAAAAAGAAGTTCTCCCCCAAAAGCATCAGGGAATTGTATGCGAGTAAGTGGCAGTGCTGGCATCAATGTTGCTGCCTCAGTGCTATTGTTAGGGCCTGAGGATTTGTACAGCTCTTAACCACATCTTGCTCACTGCTGTTCAAAGAGTCCAAAACTGGTGAATATAGTGCCATGAGCTCAACTGGTTTGTGTTCAAAATCACACAATGGAAAGCATAGGCAGTATACACGAAAATACAATCTCTAGTTTTAGGAAACAACCAAAAAGAAGCAGTTTTTTTTCTCAAAGGTCTGGATAATTATGTATTTCTACTAAATTGATACTGTTGTTGTTACTATTACTATTGTTGTGCTGATAGTCACACACTGGTACCAGGATGGTTAGTCTATTATATTTCTGTAAGTATAGTTTTGGTTGCAGATATGGCTTTGTTTTTCAGGGCCTGGATAATCAAGAGAGTATTTACATTCTGTATTTGGGCAGCTGACATTACTCCAACTTAAATCCTGCATCTTAATGCACTGTGTAAACCTGAAAAATATACTTAATAGGCATGTTTTTATCTAACTGATTTTGATGCACAAAAAAGGACTAATGACATGAAGCTGTGACAGGGGAGGTTCAGGCTGGATGTTAGGAAAAGGTTCTTCACTAAGAGGGTGGTCGGGCACTGGAACAGGCTCCCCAGGGAAGTGGTCATGGCACCGAGCCTGCTGCAGTTGAAGAAGCGTTTGGACTATGCTATCAAACATATGGTCTGATTTTTGTTTGGTCCTGTGTGGAACCAGGAGTTAGACTCAATGATCTTTGTGGATCCCTTCCAACTCAGGATATTCTATGATTCTGTGATACTATGACTAGAAAAGATGCCCTCACTTATGTGTCTCCTTATTCTTGCTAGGATTTTATATAAATAACCTTTGCTCTCAAAGCGAGCAAATAACCAAGCCTCATGGCGAGGATATGGCTGGTGAAACTGTACCAAGGTACACACACACATATGTTATGGTTGCCCATATAGTAAGAGGGATGGAATACAATAGTTAGTATAATTCCTTCTGAGTCCCACCTGCAATACTCTGCACCTCAGACTGGAAGAGGCACTTGCACATTGGAAGGAATTTGCAGAATGACAATTGAAAAGACAGAGTATTTCCTTGCTACGTTTCAGGCAAGTAAATAGTTCAGATCCCTTTAGGTTTTAAAAACTAAAAAGGGTAGAATAGCATTTTTTTTTTTTCTTTTCCAGGTAAGCTGGGGGTGTGAGGGGCTGGAAATCTAGTTGCTAAGATCAATGGAATTTTATAACACAGAAATCAGAGAACAAAGTCTTTGGAGTATCAAAGGCAAAAATGGAGCTGTTATTAAGGGGAAGGGAAGAGACTACTGTTATCCTCAGGTTCTCAACATTGACTGGTTTCTGTGGCATTTCACCTGACATTTACGGAAGCTGAAAGTACTGGATCCTGGAAAATGAGGCTGACATCTCAGTGCCTTCCAAATCGATGCCAGTCCTTCTCCTAGGTGCATATCCAAGGTGGATTAAGGAATAAAAAAAAAAAAAAAAAAAGAAGAGAAAGAATGGGAAAATGTTTTGGTAGCATTATTACTATTATTTGCAGAGGTCCTTTAGACGGTTGGTTAGGGAAGCAAAAGCCCCTGGAGAGCTGCCAGATGTCGTGTCAAACTGAGAATGGGACAGGTAGTGTAGGAATCTCACAACCCATAATGCCAGGATGAGCAAAAAGGAGAGATGTAGTTGTGTAACAATCATCCATGATTAAAAGTTATTTTTAATCCCTCTCTGTACAATATCCATGTGTAGCTTAGTCCACAGCCCCAGTGCACATTGACAATTAACTACACTACTGGGGTTCCCCAGTTAAAGACAGTGTTCAAACTGTATCTGCAGCTGCAGACAGCTACAGCTCTTTAACATACATTTTAAATATAGGTAGTACAAAGCTGAAACTGTGAAAGATGCCTCAGAGATTCAGATGTGCAATGCCTATTGAAACAAATGGAGAACTAGGCAACTCTGCAATGTGGGTTAAGAGATCTTAGAGATCCTAGAGATCTTAGGAGAGCTGAGACACCTCAATGCAGTACATGAAATAATGTATAGATCTCAGAAAATGTTACCCATCATTTGAGATGTAGTATATCTTATGAATAAAGCATCTGTGAAAGTCCTGGCTCCTTCATTATCCATGTAGGAACTTTCAGCAATACTGCCCCCTGCAGTGTCCTAGTAGTAAGGTGTCACCATTCGTCTCTCTAATCACTGACTAAGGAAAGAAAAATTGAAACTCAACAAAAAGCTTGAAGCTAAGAAATATGGCAACGTAACAGATGTCATACCAGTCAACTCCCGCAGTGGAAACTGTGCAACAACCCTGCTGGTAATTGGCATCTCATGACAGTGAGTCCCTACTTTCCCATTCTCCCACGTTCTGCATATTTGGGTTCAAAATAAGCTGCAGGGTCTAGATCAAAACGTGAATAACAGAGTGGAATATGCACTACACACAGACAACGGAAGAAGTCTCTGACATGGATGATTCATGCAAAAAAAAAAAAAAGTTAGATATTAACAAACATCTGACAAATATTAGAAAAAAAGTTATGTTTTTGATGTGGTACATCTACCTTCCTCAAGTAATCTGTAACTTAAGCAAGTGCCTAAATTTGCTCTCAAGTGAATGAAGAGAACCATGTGCCTTTTGAAGCATCCCACTGTTCTCTCTGGAAGGCTGAGTTAAATGGATAGGATCTCCACCTAGAGGCACAAAAAGGCAGCTACCACGCAAAGCAGTCATTTCCAGCAGTAGTATGGCCTCAGTATATGCTGAAAATTTAGGTGCAACGGAAGTATCTCTTAGGTGGAAGAGCCCCACATTTTATTACAATTTACATTTTATTGCAATTTACATTTTATTATAATTATGGAGCAGAGAGTTTGATTTATTAGTAGCAAACAGGCTGACTACTGACGTATAATTAGACTGTGGTATCCACTGCACAGACACGCATACTCAGGCCTGTGCTTACCCACTGCAACCAGTTTTATTTAGTCGTCGCTTTGGGCATGATTCAACTCAAAGTGTTCTTGCAGATTAGGTCGTAAAGGGGTCAGAAGAGTGACTGATGTCATCAAAAGGCAACAAAACTAGGGACTAGCTCATGTCACACACACATTTTACCAGTGGACCTAAGCTGATTTCCACTTGCAGAGGGTAGATAGAAAAAGGAGATCAAAATGACAGATTTCAGAAAGTCACTTCTCTCTCCCTCCCTGCACTGTGCCACTGTTGCTGGAAGTTGACTGAAGTTCCTCACACAAGTCAACCCAAACAAGAAAAGTTTTATCTGACTACCACTATATTCTTCAAGCACTTTGTTAAAATATCCATACCAGAACTCAGTCTAAAATTATACATATTCACAGTCCTGAGAAAGGTTCCCTCAGCAGAAGAGTTATTTTCTGTTACGATTGAATTGAAGATCATTAGATTTCAGGATATAACCTCTGAAGGAACAGAGCCATTATAGGTAAGCACTCCCTCTGCAGGCCAGTTTGAATGGGAGACACAGCACTTCATTATCCTTATATCAGCTATCATGCCTGTACTATTAAACAGAAAAACCTTATGAGAGCTACTCAAAGTCTCTGGGTGACAAGTGGCAAAGCTACAGAAAGAGAATAGGGTTTAGAAGGCTGAGTGAAACCAGCTCATAATTTGTTCTGAATACCTAGGGCTAATGTATAACAGAAATACACCTCTTATTTAAAATGTATACAGGTAGACCTAAAAAATAAAATAAAATAATAAAATAAAATAAAATAAAATAAAATAAAATAAAATACGCACTCTTTATTTATTTATTTATTTATTCCTAGTTTGAAAGAGTTTTTTTCTGCCAAAGCCTGCAGAAATATTGATGATGAAATAATAGTAAAGAACTGTAAGACGGTACAGGGGGTCTCTCAAAGAGCTGCTGATTAAACCCCTCATCCTGCCAGTAAGTCCAGTAAACACACCGTGACTGTGATTTCAGTGAATCTCTGCAAATCCCTCCAAGATGTGGAGGTCCTTGTGGGACCCTGAATAAACCCATGGAGACTCTCACTGCTCATCAGAGATTTTGCAGCATTCTGCAGTGTCTCTGTCAGGAATATTAGCATTCTGTGGGCCCAAAGAGACTCTTACTGAAGTTTAAAAAAAAAAAAATCTTTCCTTTTCACTTGGTTGGAACTGGTGCTAGAACACTGCTTTTATCACTGATTTCCTTCTTCACTCACTTATGATCTAGCAGACTCACTTGTGAGATGCCTCTAGCTGATCCCAAAACCTGCTTTGGAAAGTATCTGTACTCAATAGATGACTTTTAGAGTTCTTATCAGTCCACGATGGTCACTTTTACATGAAATGCTCAAGTGCCTTAAAATCTAATTCCTTCCACTCCTGTGTCCGTTAATCTAGTGCATTTTTACACATCTTCCATCTTACTTAACAGCTTACTTAAGACATAGGTTAGGAGCACAAAGAAGAAAACTGACTCAGATATAAAAGGATTTGGCCTAAATTCTTTGCAAGAATTTAAGCATCTATTGTATCCAAGTTCAAACTTGTTTCTGAGAGGGTAACTAAATCTTTTTTTATGTCTGGACCAATTTAAGGTAATGGTGGTGAAATAGTGAAAGAACCTAATTAGTTCTTTACCTTACCAGAAAAGAGTGGTACCTGAATTCCCCAAACAGAATCCGTATTTCCACATTCATTCTGCAGGCTGAGAGAAGTTTTTGTTGTTGTTGTTGTTGTTGTTGTTTGTGAAAGAGATGTAAGATCCAACAGATACATGAGTTTGTGTTCCCCTCTTTTTTTGGAAAGATGGTAACAGTACTTACACTTGTAGAATGTTTTAAAATCTCAGATGAAGTGCTTGCTATAGCTAATTATAAACATAGCTGCTCACAGCTATGCATGTTTACAGTGAGACTGCATGATCATCTCCCCTTTTGTGGACAGAGAACCTCAAAGATTACATATTCCTTGCCAAGGGAGTCAATATTTATTTAGAAGCTTTTTCTGTAGCATTTATGTTCAGTTACTACATTATTATAGGCTCTCTAAATCTCTGACTGTGTCACATTTCACTAAATGACTGCTACCTACTTTAATTGCAGAGACTTGTTGCAGACTAATTGGATTTTTGCTCCTCTACAGGTTTAAGAAATCCGTGTCTAATTCTAGCTCTGATGCATGGCTTCAGATATTGGTCTCAACACACTGCAGTTACACTAAACAAGGTAAAATATCTTAGCTTTGCCTATTAATAATTCACCGTGACATTAAGAGAAGTCCCTATCCTATGTTAAACAATAATGTAATGTTTAACAAGGTTAACTTAATAACAGGAAACTAGGGAACTCGTCTCTGACCATGTACCTTCTGTTAAAATTATATTTAGCATCACTGGGTTAGGAAGACTGGAATGCATAAGCAAATAGTTTCAAGCTCTCTACTCATTTTGATTTTTAGAGAGACATTGCAAAACTTGTTCACTTCAAACTTTGACCTCTCTTGCATGCTTGTAAAAACTAAAAAAAACAGGAACATTTGAAATGCAAGCTTTCAAAAGTGCTAAATGGAATTATTTGAAACCAAAACTATTAAAAGCCTGAGTGCTAATAACTAACACAGTATAGAGAAGAGCAGGAAATTATTGTGTAAATAGGTCTGCACTGTGAGACATGAAAAGAATACACAGAAAACTGTCCCTGAGTGCCATGATTTCAGCCTCTCTATCACAGGAAGCAGTAGACTATGACTGCTAAGCATGTTACCTTATAACCCATCCCCCTGTCACAGGAACTGCTTGGAAACAGGTATGTAGAAAAAATACTGTTTTTCCACATAGGATTTTACAAATTGCTCTTGTCACTTCAGCAAGGAAGACTATGACATACAGAGCTGCTGCTGGGTTATGGTGATAAATATAAGTGATGTCCCTTCCACATCTCATCCTTATTCCAAGATGAATTAAAAAAAAAAAAAAAAAGACTTCTGAGACAAATAGTTTGATTTTGAGATTCAGAGACTGTACTATTTTACTGTGTGGAATATTTTACTATCACGGCAGAAGCACTATGTCAGCTTCACCAAAACAGTTGCTAGAATGACTTGACTTGTATGAAGTCAGTTGCTATCACATTTCTGGTATTGAGGATCTCAAACTGTTTTTATTAATATCCTGAGATTTAATAATTGTGCTGTAGTTACTCACTCCTCTCCTTTGGCAGACCTATCTGCTGTTTTCTGCATGTTTGCCATCTCTTCTTCCTCACCTGAACTGTGACCTATGATCAACTTTCCACAGCAAACATATCTGAGGAAGAAAAGACTACTAATACATTTTGTTTCCTGAGGTTTTAGTTTACCTTTGTCTTCTGCAATGTCACCCACATGACACAGTTCTCTCAATCTACTACCATCTTTACTTGACAACTCTTTAAATTGGTACTTGATGGTAAAGCAAGCTTATGGGAAGTGAAATACTATCTAGATAGGAGTACCATCTAGTAATGTACTTAGGGAACAATCTCCTCCATCAAACTGCTGAGTCCCTGAGGTGTCTGAGATTAAATCCCTCCCAGTGTGCCATGCAACAGCAGCAGAATTGCTCAGTAAAAACTGCTGCATTGCAATGTACCTCCGTGTAGCACAAACCTATTTGATGGGCACCAGTACATGCCTAAAGAAAGGCCTCTCAGGAGGTGTGGAGGAAAAGAAAAGAGAAAATAAATGGGGTGAAAGCAAGAAAGAAATTATAGAAAAAAGAGCTGAGGACAAGACTGAATTGTGAATGAAGAAGAAAGGAAGTGAATAAGGAGAAAGCAAGAAAGAGCAACTGCAAGAGAAATGGAGAGTTCTGCAAGAACATTCACTGGGGCTCTTTGAAAAATATGAACGCACTTCTACAACCTCTGGATGAAATGGCAATTTATACGGTTTTCCTGACACTCCTATTTTTCAATTAAATAATTTTCATCTTTTCTGTTAGAACTGAACTGAGTAACAAAATGAATATTTCTAGAAATTTGTTTGAACACCAGTGCCCATTCTAACTCTTCACCTTCCTTTTCCCCAGCAGAAAAGAAACAAAACAAACAAGCACATGATCAAAACCTCCTAAACAAAATACCCTCCATTCTGTCTATTTAATCAGTCTAATTTTCATTTTGTTTTGAAGTGCTTCTTTGAAATAATGGAACATTTCAAACAATAGCAAAAATATTAAGAAACTCTTTCATACAGATCAAAACAAAAAAAAAAGTTTTCTTTAATTGCCATCCCTTATGTTCTGTTTTCAGAAGAAATTCCTTACTGAGCCTAGTTTCAGTACCTGCCTGTGTTATTCCATGCCAGCCCATGGAGACATTGGCTATCAGTCCCTTACGTTTCTTGCTCATTGACCAAAAGTCTCAATGCATTGAATGACTTGAAGATCTGAAATCTCACCTCCAAAAGTCATTCAAACATTTCATTTTTTAGATGCTGCTGCCATTTACCGACACTTGGCCATTATAAACTCTTTGGAGAAGAAGGATGAAATGATTATTTTTTTTTTAAAGTTACCCTTCATTCCCTAGGAATTCCAGTATATTCAGTTTTTTCTGTAGAGATGACTTTTAACTCTGTATATTGCTTTAGTTGTTTCCTATGCTGTTATTTATGGTGTGGATATGAACTTACTTCCCTCTTGCCCTGTCATTCTTTTCTCTCTCAGTTCTGCATCAAAAGCCATGACCTTGGACCTGGGAGCCTTGGCAGTCAATTCTGTGATGGGTCTGCCTCCAAAAGGTATGAGATTCAGATAATCAAGCAGGATTCAGGTACTTATCTCCAGGTTTAGCCTGTTTCAGAGGGGATGAAACCATTGCAAATTGCATTTCTTCTAGGATTTCTGTATTCTTGCCTGTGATCCCTGGTGAATACAAGTCGTGCAAAAATACAATGGAAAGAAATTACATAAAGTAAACAATGAAGGGGAAGTGTGACCAAACTCCTGGGACCCCTGGAGCCTGGTGTCCAGAACACTATGTCCCTGCTGTCTCAGATGAGTTGGCAGAGGCACAGCTCAGCACCATGGAACAGCTGCAGCTCTCTGTAGAGTCACGTCCTGGGGATTTGAGTTGTCGTTGTGTCTTCCCTCCTTGCTGTATTACTGAGTGCTGCCCCCACATCTCCTCTCCTTAACAGCAACACTCCTCCCTCAGATCTGAACTGTAGCCTATGGTCTGACACAGACCTACACCACTCTTCTGTTCTTGTTGCTTTCCTTTTCTTTTTTCCTTTCAGCCTAGTGCAGCTCCTGGTTCCCCTTCAGCCTCTCTCACCTTTCTCATCTTGTTTTTCACCTCTCTGCTGTTCAGATCAGTCTCTCTGCTGTCACATTTTCTTAGGTTACGCTGTGTTGTTTTCCTCATCTTTTCATCTTTCTTTATCTTCTTCCCTTTGCTGGCAGTGATCAGCTCCCATTGCTCTGAACACTTCCAAATGCAGAAAGGCAAAATGGTTCACGTACTCTTACAGAAACCTCCTAGAGGGTCTAGCAGGAAGTGATGCTGTGATGACACACTATGGTATTGTCCTCCTGCTCAGGATGAATATTGGGTGATGCTGAGCAGCAGTTCTACCATACAGCATATAGAAACTATCTTAACCTTCATCAGCTTTTCTCTGAAGTTTGTAAGAAACAGATGCTTCATTACTGGCTGTTCCAAAATCATGAGAGCCAGTTTTGATCTCTGCTTGAGAATTAGCATTAGGGCACTTATCCTATATATAATACCTGTTATGTAAGAGAAGTAATGGAAGTTGTTTTGGATGAGAAACAAAGAAGATCTGTGAGTGGAGCATCAGGAGCTGTAGCCAGTCAAGACTGAGGTGTTCTGCCAATCTAAGTGTTTGACTATTAAGTGAATCAGAATCATCTGTGAAGAAATTCTATGTAGTAAGTATAAAGAATGGTGTATTGTGAGGGTAGATTGAAGGGACAAACAAAACAGCAGAGAAGTGGCAATATCCAGTACTAGAAGTGACAGAGCTGAGGGGAAAAGAAAGTGGTATCCTTACCTAATTTATGTATAGATCATAAATAATTATATTACACATAAAATGTATTTATATATTCAACTATTTTCTCATACACAAATTACACCAACACAGCTGTTGTGCTCATTAGCAGTGAGACCACCAGGTGGGAAGGTAGAATCAGAATGGGGTGAATGAGAGGAACATTTACCTAATTTTCCCTTATAGAAGTTTTTGGTTCTCTGCTGCTCCCAGAGTCTGAGGCTGAACAAAGCCTCAATGACACCACGCTGATTTGCACGTCATGTACCCCAGTCATATATACCTTGTGATAATCTTTGAAAAGTCTATGGCTCAAAGGCACTTTTCACTGCTCCTTGCTCTGAGTTACTCACACTATAAGCCTGTGACTTCAAAGGACATCTGACAGGAAATGTTTGGAGAAAAAAGGGAAAGAATGCCTGTCCCCTGCCCCCCGCCCCCCCCTTTTCTTCCTGCTGATGATATAACAGGCTTAGGATACTTCAGTATAACTGCTTCTCAGTAGGTTATTTTTTCCTTCTTACTTTACAAAGAACACAAAAAGAAATTGGCAGTCAGGGAGAAAACAGCTCTGTGATCCTAATCCATGGGCTGTCATCTTAAAGTGGACTTGTCAAAGTACAGGCAGGTGACTTTCCATGTCTAAGCAGGCTCCTTGGGTCAAGCTGGAATCATGCCCAAGACAGTGACTCCCAGGCTTTTTCACATAAGGTCTCTCAGCAGTGACATACACAAAAACAAGTCCTGCTCGCTGCTGCGTATCCAGTCTTGAAGTAAATAAGAAAACTCTCTGAGAGTTGGTGGTGCCCTTCCAGCCTTTAGGCAACATCACTAAGATGATGCTTCCTCTTATTTTGGGTACAAATGAGGTTCAGTTCTAAATCAGTCAATTTCAAGATTTTAAAGATGTTATCCATAATACCAATGGCTTCCACATAAGTCCTGGATGGCTTTCATGAAATGTATCTTTTTGGGTGGGGGATGATATAAAAAATATACATACAGTAGGATTAGTTTTTTTATAATTTTCATGAGTAATCTTCTAGTTTTAGTCTGTGATATGCAATGCAATGACTTTGAATGGTTGATGCACAGAATGACACTGAATGGTTAAAATGCAAACACTCTTGTTTGTAGAGAGACATAATGGAGAGGTTTACAGTCAGGTTAATGTTTAACCTCCTAGTCTTTCTAATGCTATGGTTGGAAAATGCCCTTTAAATTTAATTATCTGCTTCTTTACATTTACTATTTCACAAATGAGCATTTTAAAATGTCAGTCATCTCTCTTTACAGACATCTATAATAATTTTGTATCCACTCATAATGATGCTGATCATCCTAAGTAAATGCCACTCAGCCCACCATGCCACTGACAGCATCTTTTATTCTCTTCTTAATTGTCTGAGGTTTGCATAACTCAGACCATGTAATTCACGGGATAGTGTGCTTTCTTCTTTACCCCTCTACAAATTAGAAACATTTCAAATCTTAACAGATTATGATTTTTTTATCTAAATTATGACCATTTTAATAAACCAAGTAGTTAAACTCTTGGTAGCTATTTAGGGATGGGTTACATTGTCCTAAAAAAGAATAATTCCAAAAAATGATCTGAAGTAGAAGTTCATTCTGTGCACTTATTAATGTTTTGTCAAATAGAAAATACATCTCAGAAAGTAGCTTAATTTGGATTCTACATAAGATACAAAATATTATCTTAAGGCACCTGCTATCTATATTTGCACCTGCTTTCTATATTTTCATATCAGTTTCTCAAATGTTTGGAAGAGCAGGTAACATTTTTTTTTTTTTTCCATAGGGGATATTGTGAGGGTCTGCTGTTTTTGAAAACAGGTGCAACATAAACATGAAAACAGTATTGGTTTAACTAAGTGATAAGGATGGACCCTGTAGGAATAGATGGCAAGAAAATATTTATCAGCACATAATGCAATATTTATCAACATGTTATCTAATTCCCTGCCTCATGTTACCAGCTTACTGTCCAGGCTGACTATCATCATCAGCTAGGTGGTCAATGGAGAATGACAGCAAAACTAGGTAAAAAGATGGATATCTTCCTAATTCTCGTACTCCTGCCTACAGGAATGAGATGCTCCTTGGGGGCCTGGGAACCCTCTGCTGAGACGGAAAGGAAAGAGAGGACTGGTACCATTGATGCTTTATTTGCTCCAACAATCTTGCTTATGTTTCTAAGACCTCACACAAGAGATATCTCATTTATTCACACAGGATGGAAACAGGCAAGGGAAAAAAATGTAAAGGATGTAGAAAAATACAGCACAATTCCTTATTTACACCTTACACAGAAGTGCATTAATTCTCTTTTTCATTATCTTCATGGTAGGTATTACAGATATGTAATCCATTTAGATCAAAGACAGCATATTTGTATTGAATTACCTGTGCAAATAAGGTCAAGCACACAAAAGATGGCTTTCCCAAATAACACTATTATTCCTGGTAATAAGACAAATGTCTTTTCTAGATATTCCTGCTGGGTCTTGTGATTTACTTTATTCATACCCCACACTTTTGCACAATCTTTTTGTAACCAAACACAGTAACATGATTATTTTCAGCCACTGATTTGGCAAAAAGATGAAGAGAACTGAACTCTTACACTTTTCCTGGAAGAATCTCTCCTCGCTGCCTTGTAGTCTTCACAGGTGAAGAAGGTTTGATGCTTTACATCAATGGACTGACTCAGTGCTCCAGACAGTGAGAAACTAATGCAATTTACCCTGAACTAAACAGAACCAATATGCTTTAAACTCCCACTCAAATACACATGGACTTCAAACACAAATAGAAATTTGAGTTTTAGGCATTCTATCAAATTTGTCATGGCCCTATTGCCCACAGCTTGTGATACCTTCTGTTCTTTCAATACCGGAAAAGAGGTTGATTTCTGAGAACAAGTAAATAGCGATCCAATGTGTTCCAATATAAAGAGTGTACTGCTATTTGGCTAGGAATAAAGACAACATAGTAAAAAGAGGAAAAGCTCATGGCTTTCATAGTTATGTTTTGTTTTCATAGTTATGTTTTGCAATCTTTTGTAGTCAGAAAGTGGTTCAATCTGCCTGTGTTTGCTATGGTCAGTATAAATTCAAACTTATGTAGTAACTGTGGATGGGTGAGCTAAAATTTTTTTTTTCCAAGGACATATACAGGAAGTGACAAGAGATGTTTGAGATTTTACTTTTTCTGAAAATGAAGTTCATAAAGTGGTGTTTGAGACATAAGCAAACTGACAAAGGTATTAGTATTGATGGTAGGGAATGACAAGAAGTTTAGTGCTCCTATTTAGATAAACAGTTCATAGTTAGGATGCAACATATGACTGTCTTAAGCCTATGAATTCAAGAGCGCTCATAGGAATGTGTCATTTCTTGTTCCTGGACAGCCAAGACACGCTGTTTGGGGCTTCCCTGTTTCATGCCCTTGGAGCCCAAGAAAGGGAAGTAGAAAGTCTCCTGGGAGAAAAACTACATGAAAGTTTTCTTTCATCTAGAACATCAAAGAACAACCTGAATTAGAGATTCTTGTGAATAAGGTATGTTTGTTTTCCCCCTATCCAGGCAGTTTAAAATCAGGATTGAAGTTTAAAAAGTGTGTTGAATTTGTGCGAGTTTTTTTTTCTAAATGCTTTTGTCATCTATGAAAGAATCAGCCCACATGATTTTGCCTCACCAGTCTGAGTGGATAACAGTGTTTTGACTCTGATGGGACTGTTTCCTTCAGAGTGATACAGTGGTGATACAAGGCAAGTACTTGCTGGTGAAATTTCCTTATTTATAGGAGCCTTTTCTGTTTCCCTTACCAGGGCTGACAGGAACA
Organism: Anseranas semipalmata; assembly: GCA_013399115.1. Lineage (NCBI taxonomy): Eukaryota > Metazoa > Chordata > Aves > Anseriformes > Anseranatidae > Anseranas > Anseranas semipalmata. The sequence goes on along the minus strand of VXAA01004389.1, from coordinate 1,019,085 downwards.
CTAACAGAGTCTGTTCTTTGCAGGCACCCTGCAGGGATATCTGTGCCCCAGAAGCCCTCTCCTTATTTTCCATGAAAATCACACTGAAGTGAACATCCAGCTCCACCCACCTCCAGCCCAAGCACAGCCTCTCCTTGCCAGCTCAGCTCTTGAGACTGCAGCTAGAGAAGTGCCTCATATTGTGGATTTTCCCCTTGTGTACTCTGCAACAGGGTAAGGACCTCACTAACCTAACAGGCTCCTGTGTCCCATCCATTGAGCTTCAAAGATTGTGTCTCATTCCTCTTGGCATTAACATGGTTTGTCATTACCTTTGGGGCCAATGGGCATCTTCTGGCCTGTGGCTTCCTTTAGTAATTGCTAGCTCCTGATACCTTAATTTGAACCAAGCCTGGAATGATGAACCATTGTGCAGTTTCACTGAATCTATGAGTGAGTTTTAGCTGGGATCCTCTCTGGTGTAGCTGGGCAGTGCCTGGCACAGGAAGCTCCTTATCCTGTCTGAAGCCTCTTGCTATTACCAAAGTAACAATTAGAGAATAATAGTGTTCATGACTGGCAAGTCATAGCAAAGGTATATGAAGAGATCTTCTACCTTCCAAAAGAGCTGCATATGTACTTGTCTCAAACAAGTTTAGTTACAGTTCTTAAAAACACCCATGGCTTGTCTATTCAGTCATTTTAGCAGATAGGATTTTGTTATTTGTACAGTTTCACTTATATTATTACTAATATTGGGTAACAGTTACTCTCCAAGATTTCCCTCACTTCCTCTTTTCACTATGGCAGACATATCAGCCAGACAGAAGAGGCAATTTTAAACAGGTACCTGTGAGGAACTAGCAGTATTACCCCAACCAGCACAGCTAGCTAAGTAGCACAACCCATCTCCTGCCACTTTTGGAATATTCAGAAGATACCTCCTGCGTGCCTGTTTCTTTCACAGGACACGTGTAGAAAATCTGTGAACAAAGAGCAAATGCATCCCAGTGCCAGAAATCTCTGGCATCTGTGTTTTTTTNTTTTTTTTTTTTGTCACACAGCAGAAAGGTTCCCTTGTGCATTGTATATCTGATTCTACTCAGCTCAGCTAACACCATCCTAATTCAGCATTGACTGTTTCCTTCCTTTAAAGGTAATGATTTGAGTGTTTTCCTTCCTTCCTTCCTTCCTTCCTTCCTTCCTTCCTTCCTTCCTTTCCTTCCTTTCCTTCCTTCCTCTTACAGTCTTATAGTTTTTTTCATATTGTGTTGTCTTGGCTATCTCCTTTTATCCTTCTATTTTTATTCAATGGGCTGTTATAACACCAATAGTGACAGTAGCTACCCCAGAAAATACAAATGGTGGTTAGGGCTAATTGCTTTTCAAACAATTATTTTTCCTGTTTCCTTAAACAGAACCTGTTCTGCAACAGATAGAAAATCAAAAGCCCACAATGCCTGCAAAGTATGATCTGTCTATCTGTGTGTGTGGATGTATGGAATGCATATTTATATTCTGTTGTAGTTTTATTTTTTCCTATCCTTTTTGTCATTTACTAATATATTTATTGATATAGTTTACCTGTAATGCATTGTTTTATTGTTTATCTGTCTTCTTGTCATGATGATCACAAGGGGTTTTGGACAGAAATGTGAATATTAGACAAAGGACAGTAAATCCAATATAATTAATATTATACAGGTTAATTAACAAAAACTGGTGTTTCCACCAAAAAGTGCACACCTGTTGAGTATGCAGCATCTCTGATGTCTGTTTCTCTGTATTGTTTATTTTTGAGATTCAAATAATTAATCTGAGCTCTGTCTGTACCTAACAAAGCTCTCTATTCACAACAAAAATGCACAGATAGTATTTGCTTGCCTTAGATTCACTTAATCTAATCTGCAAACATGCTACTTTTGCACTGGATTGTGTTCTTAAGAATGAATTAAATATCAGGGTGCTTGTGAAAACAGCAGCCACCAGGAGCATATTACAGAATTTTCATGAAGTGAGTTGTGAATTTCCACACATCAGCATTGGCAATGAAAGCCAGCCTCGGAGAGTGCTGAGAGCAGGGGTCTACTGTGTAGGCTACATTACTCATCCAAACTCCAATTTCAGAGTCTGAAGTCCCATGGTAAATTGATCTGAAAAAAATCAATAGGTCAAAAGCCCTGTGCATGCCAATAGCAAAACTTCTGTTGCTCTTGGTAGGTTCAGGAATTTTGTTAAAAAAAAAAATAAAAAAGAAAAAAGAACAGGATTGATGTCTGGGGACAAGTCCCAGTTCATTGTTTTATTGGATCCAGAATTATATTCCTGTGTTCCTTGCTGTAAACCGTCCAGGGATCATGTTTGCTGTTCATCACTTAGGAGAAAAGTCTTTCTCCAGTACCCTTTTTGTAACATTCATAGTGTCCAGCCAAGCGTTTTCTTCTTTCAAGAGATAGCACTTCCTTTTCTCACTGTAGTATAAGGTCATGCAAAACTACCTAGGGCTGTGACTGTTTCCAAGCAGTTGTCAGAAGTAAGTTCAGGCAAAACAAATCTGCAAAGTAGAAGACTGGGTTGAGGGTTGGGGTCCAATATGCTCCTGGGTATCCCAGAGCTGTAGATGCAGTCTACTTTGTAGGCTTTTTTTCAGGAGTATTTACTGGACAGTGCTTGTCTGCTTTTAAGCACCTGCTGCAGATCACCCAGCAGGAAACTGCATTTTGTTTATGGTCAAATGGATCTCTATGTAAATAATCACTTTAAGTCATAAAGTAATGTGGAATCCTTAGCTGATAAAAACACTTTGTGAATGACAGAGGATAGCAAAAACATCATAACAAAGAACATAGTAATAAGATTATGAACAGGCATGATAAACAGTAGAACAGCTAAGGAATAAAATCTCATCTTTGTCATTCATCTGTTCTATGGAGAAGATAGGGATAACAGACATTCCTTTATAAACTGGAAATTAAAACTGAAGAAATAGCTGCAAAGAGCAGAGCTACTGGAATGGAATGGAGGAGGTCCTGGCAAAGACAGGGTCATCATACTGCAAACAGAAGAGGGGAAAGAAATTGCATGACTACCATGAGCAAGTGTTTCTCTGATTAATAAACAAAAAAAAGAGATATCTAAGTCATGATCATTTTTGCTCTGTTCTTGATACTAAGTGAATTGTGAATTGGGCAAAAGAAGAAATAAATAACAGAAAAACATACTGAACTTCCCCCTCCCCACCAAAAAAAAAAATATAAAAAAAGCAAAACAATATTTCCTGTAGTAGAAACATTAGTACAATGTTCTGACTTTTCTTTGTCTCCTTTTTGCTGCTCCTGTGGTGTAGAGTAATGGAAAATCTGCCAGGCAACTAGATATTCTCTCCCTGCTGGGAAACCTCTGGGTGGCTTAGACCCAACATTTAAAAACACTTAAAAATATGAATAACTTCAAGATACCACAGGTGGCCACTTCTAATAGTTTAGCGCAAAGGGCACTAATTAAAGTCTTCTCTGTGTAAAAGGAAAGGCAAAAGGCAGCACTGTATAAATGTTTCACTCTCCAAAAAAAAAAAAAAAAAAAAAAAAAAGGAAAAAAAATCAATGGAGACTACAGGAAATTTCTAAGACACCTGGTGGATTGGAGATTGGTTCTAACAGTTCAGTTACTGAACCCATACAGAGTGGCAGAGGTAATGCATTATTCCCAGGGGCAACCACGCTCTGCCCTGCAAGACTAGGGGGGAAAGAATAAGTACTGGGAGAAATATGGTGTTTCCACCTTCAACTCATGTTGCTCTGTGACCCGATTCTGCTACAGGGGAGTTACCACTGTTGTGTTGGGGGCTATGATTACACACCTGTCCAATGGACGCTAGCTTTGAATACCTCCTCTTCATTTCACATCAGCTATGAGACAGAGCCATGCCCAGGGAGAGCTGTGTTCAGCAGTCCAGAAATATCTGTAATCTAGCAGAGATATCTAATCCAAAAATGCTTTTGTCTAGTGGCAGATGCATCTTAGAAAGTAATTTGAGAACCAGCCATAGGTCCATGATCAGCAATGGAGGATATACCATTTGATATCCTGAAGTACATAGCCCATGACGGGAGGTTAAGGGGTTTGTTTGGTCTAGAGGAGAGATGGCTTTAGGGTAACCTGATAGCAGCCTGCCAGTACCTACAGGGAAGTTACTGACAAGATAGAACCAGGCTTTTTACAGTGGTGCATGGTGGGACAATGAGAGAAAACAGGATAAGGTTTTAATGGGATTTAAGGAAAAATTCTTTGACCATGAGGACAGTAAAGCAGTGTATCAGGTTGCCTAGAGATGTACAGCCCCCATCCTTGGAGTTTTTCAAGCTAAAATGGGTAAAATCTTGAACGACCTGGTCTGAGCTCAACACTGATCTTGCTTTGAGAAGGAAGTTGGAGCAGAGACATCTAGAGGTTCCTTCCGCCTGAACTATTTGGTGCTTCTGTAGTTACATGGTTCTGGTATACACTATGAAGTTCACAGGTACAATAGGTCAGGGAAGCAGGACATTTCTTCTTTAATATGGAGTCAGATAATACAAACACAACCCACATGATTGTGCATAAAGCAGTCCCTGAGTCTGGCAAAAGCATGCCAGAGAGAAAGAGGAACCAGTATAATGCAGATCCTTGGCTTTTTACTCAGAGGGAACACTACAAGTCAAGGCTCCCACAGCACTGGGTCTGCACTCAAACTAACTGCCCCAGGGTTTGCTCAGGGGCACTCACCAACCTATAGCCTCCATTACAGGACATACGCTGATTCCTAGGAGCTGGAGATAAGAGATTGCCCATAGAATCAGAAAGAGTGCCTACCTGTCCCGATTTCCACAGCTCCAACCCATTGTTGACGACCAGTCTCCTACTGCAACCACTCTGAAAGAAAGAGACCCTCAGGATGGAGGGAAAGGTCCATGGAAAGTGGTTTTAAGGTGCACAGATCAGACTCACAGATCTGCCCCACTTACAGAGTTTTCCTGGTGCAAGGCAAAATGTGAGCAGGTCATCTATGATAGGAGCAAAGCTGTATGCTGGTGATCTTCAGCCACAGGAGTGACTCCTCAGGTACATCAGCTCACATCAAAGTAAAAGGTCTTTAAGCACAGGTGAAACAGGCCCCATATTTGCCCTTAGCCCTTTTTTCTTTCCTTGCCCTACTGTAAGTTAGCATACCTGTTGTAATAAAGCAAATGAGAAGATCTCAAACTCTGTACCGTCTTCCAAACAAGTACTAGCTTATGTATAAGCTACAGAAAGGACTATTTTAGCAGGCTTAACTGACCCACAGAATACTAGTGAATGGGATCACACAGAACCAAGCCTCTCCATCTCTATTACATTATGTGTATCTTTTCCCTCCCCTCCAAATTGCTTTTATTAGTTGCAATGACAGCTGTCCATCTATGGTCCCAAGCATACAAGCCTTGAAGGACCAGCTGTTTCCTCTCTAAGTATAATGGCTTTGACATGAATGCAGTCTGCAATGATCATTCAGCTTAGATTCATTTTCCAGTGCAAAGGCTCAGCACAGAAGCATCAGGAAGATTGGTCACATACAATTCAGCCACAGAGGCTTGCAGGAAAGTAGCCAGGCTTGTTGTATTATCATGTGAACTGTTAACATGATTCTCTTGATTTTCATCCATCATCAAATTTGATGAGGGTATACAGATTCACTCAATTTAAATTATAGTCCAAAAATGATACTAATGTTCAGTGAATAGTTACCTCCATAATTAGTTCAGCTCTGATTACACCAAAGGCAGATCAGCATTCTCCTTTTTTTGGCTATCCTAACAGTATCAGAAATATAACCTGCAAAATACTTGAGTATGAAAGAACTTGGAGGATGTGTCAGGGCAGAACCACTACACTAGAAGGGATGATGAGGTTACTTTCAATGGCATAAAGTTTTGAAGGAACAAGGATTTTACAGTAAAAGCAAAGACAGATTAAACTTGTCTGAAATGAGTTTCTGTCCCTGAAGAATGTTGGTGCAACACATCACCCCTGACATCTAAGTCACCTCAGGCACCTGAATACTAGTGGTTATGGCAATGTCTTTCTCCATTTCAGTCTTCCATCTGTGCATTTTATCTCTTTCTCCTGCTCCAAGTTTCTCTTGCAATTCAGACTTGAAACATTTACAGGGCATGGATGGTCTCTCACTCAGAGTTGCACAATGCCAGGCAGAAGTGGTCTTCAAGACACTAGCGCTGCATGGCATGCCAAAGTTCAAGGTACTGGAGGGAGTGGGAGGTTTGTTCACCTTTTTGTTTATTTGTTTTCAGGCAGGACATCTAGTGAAATGTACAAAGACTGAGTTTATTTTAAGCTCTGTGCTTCCCTACTTATACACAAAGCCTGTGCTTGCTGAGATCTGGTGAGATTTTTGGTCACATCTCTGATGGCAGGCAATTCTATGCCTGCTTTTACAGGCACACAGAGCTTTTGGTAAGGGAGGACAAAAGTGCTCAAAGATAAAGGAAAAAGCACGATTTGAGAAAGGTGTAAGGGAAGGTAAGAGGATTCATTCAATGCAGTGGAGCTGAGCTAAAATCTGGACCAAAGCCTTGAAATGATACAATGAAGTCAGCGTAAGCCTGGCAGAACTGGCCCAAGACTGTTAAATAATAAGCAATTCATGCTTATCATTCTCCTTCTCCTTCATTTTTATGAGCTGAAGGTAAGCGAGCCCTTATTCCATATTGCTATGTTCAGTGAATCAGTAAATAAGGAAGTGTTGAGCCCCAGTTGTAATAACAAGAACTGGCAAGAGCCTGACAGGTCTGCAATGTTTTCCCCACAAACAGCAACAAAAAAACAAGAAGCCCCCAGCTGCAATCACCTTAATCTCTCCAATCCTTATACATTATTGTCTCACCTGCTGTGAAATGGGAGCCATTGGCACTTTGAGTAATGGACGGTAAAGTTGTTGATGTTCAGAGCAGCTTCTTTAAGCACCCTTGTATCCTCAGCCAATATGCAGCTTTGTAACTTCTGCAGCAATTTAATTCCTAGTGAATCATCGCAAAGGGAATGCAGCCTCCTACAGAGAGGGACATTGCCGGGTTGTCTCTTTCTTCCCTTGGCAGGGCAAAATTAGGCCAGTGACACAAAGTGCTTGATCAATTCACTGGAAGATAGAGCCTCAGCAAGTCCTGCTTTTAAAGATGAACTTCCATCTTGTCCCAGAGCCAGATTGTAGTATCTCTCAGTTTTTCTATGTGTTAGATGTCTATCCCACTTAAGCATTTTTGTAAGCACCGTTAAATGACTATATACATCTTTAGACACATGGATTACTCAATAATACCTGGTCCTAAGCCTGAAAATAAACCCAGTGCTGTCAGTGGGACTACTTGTGAGCAGAGTCTCATTTCAGACTGCCCCACAGGACCTGTGTAAAGTATAGTATATAAAAAAGTGTAAAATGGAAGTGTTCTGGGACATTTTCATCCAGTCAGAAAGTATGGGGAATGTCAGAGGGAAGATACCATGGGTAAAAAAACAGACTGGAAAATTAGCCTCCTTTTTCTGATCAGGTTCTAAGTGAAGGCTCTTACCACAAAACTGTGTTGTTAGTTTAACTATCTTTTTTAGTGTTTTAATTCATCTTTAAACGGTAGAACTAGCAAACAATATTTGCATTCATCTTTTTCTGAATACTGAGAAAAGATTACTTCTGTGTATTTGCAGAAATAGTCTGGTTAATTATTAAGGTTTCATTTTGAGGAGCCAATATTACTATAATAACAGACACTCACAAACCCAGAGAAGATTTTTCTTCCTGATGACAGCACATCTCAGACTCTGTTTTAGGAGGTCAGCTCATGACTCATCCAGAAGACAATTTACCTCATTACTTTATGCAGGCCTTTTCAGTATGGTTTTCATGAGCGCTCCATAAGATAGCTCTGATGAAAACAAGGATTTAAATCTTTTTTGTGTTATTGTGTATTCACAGGTAATTCTGTATGGTGTATAGGTGTTTTAAAATGCAGTTTCTTCTGAAAGCTTTTCCATTGCACTTTTAGCCCTTGTCAAAATTGCTAATATGTTTTTAGCTGAATCTTATATTTCACTAAAGAGTTTTGAAGTTGCCTGAGATGTTCATGTGAAGATGAAGACAAAGAAGCACCAAGGCCATTGATGGCTGTTTATTCCAGGGGCATAAGAACAATCTTTTAAGCTGAAGAAGATGCCACTGCCTGAACCTTTTCATTGAAGAATTGTACAAATGTTGCTGATTTGAATGTTCCAGTTAAGAAATTATAATGTTTCACTATTCCAGTCCTGAAGAAAGGTAAAGAACATTGCTTCCAGAAGAGCTTCATTCTACCAAAGGTAGAGAGCAACATGCAAAGGTGGTTTCCCTCTCCAGCCACAGTGTGAATGGATCTTGTCATACACTCCACACACCAGAGGGGACTTACAGGCTTAATACCTCCAAAAATCAGTGTTGCTACTTGCTTCACGATCTCAGATTTACCAGATCTCATTTATTTTGAGAAAGTAGTCTCTGCAGGGCAGCTACTGTGGTAAAAAAAAAAATCTTTCTATAACCTTAAGTATTACCTAGAACCACAGCTTGCACTGGTGACTTGCTTTCCTACAGCATCTTGTGCTCATTTTGCCTGTCTTGCCTCTGTACTTTTATCACCGAATTGTTTGCTCATAAATCATATTTGGTTGGACCGATCTGATGTATACTGGAATCTATTTCTTACCAATATTTTTGTGAAGTATTCCTTCACTGCCTTCGTGACAAAATTAAGTCTTCAGCTGCTATGCATGGTGTATGCGTCAAACAGCTATTGGTGATCAAAGAGTGGCACGAAAGATGGAGGCAGGTACCTGGTGGAAGGAATGTGGAGAATGATTGTGTCTCCATAGGGCAGAGAGAGGTTTGGGATGATTCATTGCCAGATCTGCAGCAAGGTGCATGAACTTTTTGGAGGAAGGGAGCACAGGTATGGTAAAGAGTTAAATAGTGGTAATCTTGGGATTAAAAGATCAGACAGACACAGTGATATTGTGTTATGCAGGCTTCCAGTATGTTAACACTGAGAAACAGTAACCCCAGGAGAGCAAAACTTAATTGTGCAGGGATTGGTATTAGGAGAGTACCTGGTATTCATGTAACAAAACTCTAGGTCTATATCCAGTATGATGCTTGCAGTTTAGAGAGTATCAAGACCTAAATTTTCATCATTACTCATTCACAACATTTGCTGTCTTTTAAAAAAGATATTGCAAAGCATAATGAGCCACACAGAAGGAGAACAAAAATATCTCAGGGAATTTCTACTTTTCTTGATCAATTATAATATGTTTTGACAACACTGTGTTAGCAGTTTTTAGCATGGATACCAGCTAGACTGTGTCATCATAAACACCTCTCTTTTGCTTCATGAGATCTAGCAGTGAACACAGTTATAGAAAAACTCCCATGAATGTCTATACATTCTAACTCATTAATTCATCCATTTTCATAACTGGTCCTTTGATGCCATTTGAAAGAACTACTGAAAATATTCCAAACACTTTTGCTTCCCTAAAGATTGTTTTATGCACACTGCAGTGTGTTCCATCATTTGTACCCACTAAGCTGTGCACCATCTCTCTCTGTTCTGTCATTTGCCATCCTCCCTGGAGATTAGCAAAGATAACTTATTTAGAATGTGAAGACTCCACAGGGCTGCTTTCAAAGTAGCATTTTTTTTTTTCTCATGGCCATTTTTTCTACTCACAAGAAAAATCTTTCATTCTGGAGCAAACTTCTGAAACACATTCTGCCTGGTATTTGCTTTTCCTCTTAGTCTCTACTTCCAATTTTGTAGACGTTCAGGAAATGAAAAGGACAGTTCTGAGACCTGAACTGCTGTGGTGCTTAGAAGATGTTTAAGAATTGTCTTGTCAAATGGTTAGTGTTCTCTGGTTTCAGAGCAAGTTCCATGCATTTGTCTGCTCTTTCTGCAAATATTTGTACAAACTTTCTGAAGAGCTCTCTGAGTCCAGCAAAAGATCCTAGAACCTAGAGCTCCAGTCTGTCATTTGTAACTGCTAAATGCCATGTCTTAAGTTCCAGTCCTCCATCATTAATGGTGTCCCAATGAGCTAAGGTAGTTTTTTTTTTTAAAACGATACTTGTGCCCCAAATTTGTTGAACTCTCCGATCATGCCAGTCCTATTCAAACACTCTTTCCACCTGTTACTGAAACAAGTAAACTGAGGCACCAGATATCTGAGGGAATCTATCACCTGTAACCCTTAGTTATCTGCAAGCACATGGCAGCAGCATCCAGCAGTGCAAGTAGTGTCCTCTGATCACTGACCCACTCCCTTAGGTCTTTGTCACATCAATTGATAGATGCATAGTAGAAAACCACTGGGTTATTTCCTCGTTCCACCTCTGCAGGCCTTTCAGAGATTGTATGAGCAGGGGCTCTACCATCCATTGCTCTCCTACTATTACTCAGCAGTCTGCCAGACTGTGCTGGGAGTCTACCAGCTGAGATTGCTCAAAAAACTCACTGTCTACCATTCATGTTCTCTGCTACTTGATATGTCAGAAGGATTTGAAGCAGGTTGCCTCATCAAAGTGCTCTGTACCTTGAACAGTCTATGGCTACAACAGATCCTACTCATTCTATGCTTTTTCACATATTTGATGTATTTTCAGGGTCTCGAGTGTTGCTCCAGATGATCATCACTTCCTGTTACGTATTCTGAAAATATTTGATTGCTGCCTGGAAAACAACTTGTTACACTCTTGCTCTAAAATCTTGTTTTTGACATTTGGATTATTTCATTCCTTAACAAAGTTATAAATACATGAAATACCACTTTAAAGTATATCTTAAATGGAGAAACTCACAGCTTTACTTCATCCAGGTACTTTTTTTAGCAGCCTCACATGACTGTGTGACAGAGGGTGCTCTGTTTTGGTTAATGGGACCCAGTGTATGAGCAACTTTAGAAGGAACAGAAACTGTATCAGAAACTCAGTGAAGAAAAGGAAAAAGATGGAAGCTGGGTCACCAGCCAACACAGTTTCTAATTTCATGGCAATACTGATGATGATACACTATGCACAAGAATGAGCAGGCTAATTTTGTTTAGTGCATTTACATGGGACACATCAGAGATTTTCGTTCATTCCAGTCTAACTTTTTCAGTGTGGTGGACTTTGGGGTCAACAGAAAGGAATCCATCCTGGATTGTTCCAGGAAACCGTGATGTGCTGTGTTCATCATGTAGAAGTCAAAGAGAGGGCAAATCAGGAAAAAGTCCTTGCCCATGGATAGGAATAAAAGCCTTGCAGGTGGAATGGTATCATGACAGAGGAACACAAGCCTTGCTTTGCCAGCACACAGTTAAATACCTGTCTGCCAGCAATAGTTACTGGTTAATTACTGCAGAACAAAAGAAGGACGGAGGAGAGAGTTTTCATACCTAGACCGGCTGATGTTTAATTGTGGTTAACAGCCTTATCTTCAGTTTTATAAAGAATGAAGATAGAGAGACCCTTTCACAGTGATTTGGCTCTTCAGAGCTCTCAGTTAACATCCTAAAGCCTTTCTCTCCTCTCTCTTAGGCTCCTAACCCAAGGACCTCAGCTGGGTGTCTGGGGATGTGAAGCATGAATCCCCACCATGCCAAAAAAATGAACCGTGCCATTTAGTCTCTGCTATCCATTTGAATCCTGGGGAGCATTTCAGTCTCTCATCTTTGTCTCATCTCCCCTCCATGACTTATTGTGCAACCTCATCTGGAGAAAAATGGTAGTCAATCAAGTATGTTATAAATACCTTGAAACGAGTGGTGTAAACAGCACAGCAATGAAGCTGGCCAGCCAACCTCCCTCGTGAAATGCTTTTTATTATGTTCAGCTGCAAGTGTCATTTCCCTAATGCTGCCGATTTGTCTTGTGCTGGGTTACAAATCAAATCTGCATGCTCTCTTGGGGGTGGAGAGACCTGTCAGTGACCAGATCATGGCAAATAAACTGTGTCATAAAACTGCAAGGGTTCCCCTGTAGTTTATTCACCCAACTTTTTGTTTTGTTGCTGTGGAGGAGGCAATTGTAACCGGACATTCCTCAAACACATTGCATTGACATGACAGGCAGCCATTCATCACTTCTTTGAGATGCTAGAGCAATAGCAGGGGGACTAAGGGTGAGGAATAAAAACTATGGTGTAATCTAAACAGTGCGCAGTGGTAACATAGTTGAAGGTAGGTATGGGAAAATGGAGTTTAACTACTGCTAAAGAGAGCAGTGTAAATTTGCTAGTACTCCATCAGTGTAGTATCTTTCACCTGGTAGGGAGAAAGGTATATTTGTGTGCTTTGTGAGGTGTAGGGGAACAAAGAAATGAGAAAAATTCAATTACAATGCTGTAGAGGATAATAGAGGAAATTTCTATGAACGCAGTTGCTCAATTTCTCACCCTGAGTCAAACTGAGGCAAGAGGTCAGTGAATGCAATGATGGCAGCCATGATGACAGTTCAGTATCTATTTCAATCAGAAACAAAGTGACTTTGACCTCTTCAGTCTTTTGACATGAACAAAAAATGCCTTGAATTTTAGCACTTAAACCATGCCCAGCTCTAGAAAGGTCAATAAACCTTTCTGGTTTATATATTTCAGAAACCCAAATCAAACCATCTGTTTAATCTCAAATTCTAAAGCAGATACTTCTAAAACTTCACAATATTTACATCTTATAATCCTGGCACTACAGCAGGCAGAGGCATTTTCCTGCTTCTTGTTTGTCTTTTGAATCATGAAAGGTTCCCTGCTAGAAAAGATCCAAGTGCAACTTACATTCCTCGTTTCATACCCTGGTTAAATTATGGTTTTCACTACCTCAAAAGTTAGCTTAAGAGCTCCCTGTTGTAGAAGTAAGTGATTAAATAAAGAAATAAGCAATTTAACTAGAAGGGAAAGAAAAGCTGCATCACAGTATGTACCACAAAGTATTCTAAGCAATTGTTTCCAATCTATATAGTGGCTACACTGAGTTAATATTTTTTTCTGAACATTTCAGATTGAAATGTCTTTCACCTTTTCTGCATCTACCAAGATTTATTTAGTTGACCTACCAAGAGATCAGAGACTGCCCCTGTTTGCCTTGGAGAAAAAAAGGAGGTGATGTAGTGTTCACATGAAAGACACTCAGCATCAGACAGAGGTTAAGCTGGACGATTATTTTGCCCCATCCCTCCCAAAGAGGGGGACTTCAGAGAAATTTGAAACTTTGCAGATAAGAACGTGATACAAGGAGATAGATTTTCATGTACTGCACACATAGCTGCAGAGCTCACTGACACAGGAGAAGTTAGGGATCAAGGACTTATAAGCATTTAAAAAAGATTGAACATATGTGCTTATAATAGGTATATGTTAAGATATATGTTAAATGATCATAATACAAGGTTGCAATATGAAGGGGGAGATGGCATGCTGGCCTTCTAACTCACCTGTGTGGGGATTTCAGGTTTTAGGATAATTTCTAAGCAGTCTGACTTACACAGATCTTATCTATCTATTTATTTATTTATTTAGTAACTAGTAGCAACTATTCATCCTGGTATCTATTTAGGAGCTTCTGATATCTCTGATATGATTCTCTGATGCACTATTGGACAGGACTAGAGACAGGACTGCAAACTCATTGGGCAACTCCTATGTTCCCACACGCCAACACTGTTTGGTTAGCACAGGGTATACTTGGGTCACCCTTCACTGTGTGCATCCAGCCTTTGTTACACCATTAGATCTCCCAAAGATGTCATTCTCTTGAAAAAATGTACTTCCCCTCTGCATTCTTGTGTGCTCTAGGGACCTTAGTTTGTCTTACTCTGAGGATGAGGCAAGAAGGCTTGAAGAAGATAACGTACTGGCTTTTGTAGCTAAGAGTACTTACACTGACATAATTGCAATTTTCAAGAGTGCTGAAAGGATGTGCCCAATATATAATTTGAGGTAATGTTTGGCAATTTCAGTAATATGAATCATGAATCATTCATTAACTGAATAATGCTTTTAATTAGTTAACGTTAATTTTAAGGTGTTCTCTGTTATTTTGTTGTGTAATTTAAGGTCGCCAGCATTATTTTATGTATGTTATAATTACATTGAGATTTATATGCAACTCCCACTAAACACAAATACATTATTTACTTTCGTTCAAACTGTTTTCATACTTGGGAAAGAGACTAGGGGAATGATGAGGAGTCTTAAAGGTGCAGCCTGTGATATCTCCCCAGTTGTATATGAAATGCCATTCCTGTGGTAGCAGGTCTGACAGAATGCTAAGATATCAGAGGATGCAAAGAGAAGTTAGGGATATATCTTCCTGCTTGGTATTTCATACCCTCTTTGGCTATAAATTGGCATGCTGCATTTTAGCTAGTAGAGTCCTACTGGCTAAAAAAAAGTGGCAATCTGGCTTTGAGCAGGGCTTCATTCCCCAACCAGTACATTTCCAGGCTGCCTACCACTCAGTCAGACACTGCTAACTTCAAATTAATTGCAGCTCTTGCTGGTTGCTCCTTCAAAGATTCCAAAGATTATGTGGCCCAGGGACATACTTCCATTGTGTTGTGTCAGCACAGAGCAGAGGGGCTCAGGCAGAGGGGCCTATCTTTTCAGAGATCTGAGTAGGGCATCTTTTTCTGCGCTTAGTTTCCATTTTTCTTCCAGTATATCCAAACAAATAATTGAGAAAATTCCCTCTCTTTTGCACAGTCCCATAGCTTACATTTTAGTTGTACGTGCTCTCTTTTTCTCTAGAGATAGTCATCCCCATACTCTGTCAACAGAGGAATGAAGGCAAAACTCCAGCTTCCTGAGAGAGCACTAAGACATCTTTAACTGCATAATAATTGATGCTTTTATGGAGTTCCAGATCATTTACTGATATTGAACACTTCAGTGGCTTAATCCTTCCTCATACAATGTGGAGACAAATAATAGCTTGATGGGCTTCATCATTCATGAAAGGCAGAGCAAGCAAGCCAGCATGAAAATATTTTAATTATATTTTTTGTCAGAAGGATATCAAAGGACATAGAAGCACTCTTCATTCACCGCTTTCATTTGGGGAATTTATCCATGTCTAAATTTGTTTATTATTAAATATTGCACTTGGGACCAAAGAACTGGACTTCCAGAAGCTAAGAAAGAGAAGCAAGATAGGAACAAGTATAAGAATGAAGACTAGCAGAACACCACAGACACTTAGGAGAGCAATTCATTGCTTGAGATCAGGCCTGGAAAAGAAAAACCTCTTAGAAGTATTATGGAAAAAAGAATCTCATGTTTTTTTAACTCTTTACTTTGTGCAAATTTAATATGGACCAAGAGTGTGCAATACCAGTGGACACATAACAGAGGGATTAACTCACTGCAGCAAAACTTTACATTGATGGATGTTCTCCAGACATATAGATTTTCCCCAGACTTTTCTCCCTAGCTTCCGCAGAATATACTTCTAAAAGACAAGCAGTTAGAGATACAAATAATTGGCACCTAATATTGATTAAGAGTGCAGAAACTTAGCTTTTTAACCAAAGAAAATGGTTTTGGCATAAATTAAATTTATTTAAGTTGAATGCAAGCTCTCTAGAGTCAGAGAGATTTTCTCCAATGTTTTTCAATAGGCTTTGGACTGGGGACTTGTGTAATTTTGTAAGATGAAACAAAATAAGGCATGTTACAGAATAAGGTTGTGGTTATTAGACTGCTCAATTTTTGCTTCTGATAGTATTATTATTTTTATGTAGTGTAAAATAACACTTGTTGAAGGTTGTAAAAATTACTTTGTGCGAGTGATAATTTGTTACTGGTTATCTTCTAACAGTATGTCATGGTACATGTTGTGCCAGAGAATCACTAATAGTAAACTGAGGTAAACAATGCAAAGAATCTTTTATTTATTTATTTATTTATTTATTTATTTATTTTCTTGCCAGTTGGTGTTATAGATTGCAGAGTCCTGGTACTGCTGAGGCGGATTGTATTGAAAGAATAAAGATGAGAAGTACTTAGCTGGCATTTGGTGCATGCTGGAAAAGGTCAATAGCTTGTTTGCCACCTTGGTTGCCATTGAATATCTCAGACTGAGAATTAAATAAGGCATTTCCACAAAGTGCTTAGAATTTGCTTTATTCTGTTGCCATTTAAAGCCTGTAACAAAGTACTCTTGGCATTTATAGTAGTGAAGTCATGGCAGGACAGAGGCTTGGAATTCTTCCCATCCTAAAAGCTCTCCACATACTTTACTGACAATAAGGATCAAGCCCCAGGTTTCCAGCCAGGTACCTTGTTTGACAGTAATATATCTTCTGTAATCAGCCAATCTCCAAAACACAGGAATGTATATCGCATGTAATTCATACAAACACAATCCTTTTTTAAATCTTGCCAAGCTTTTAGTATCAGTAAAATCTGCCTGCAGTGAGAAGCTCCAATTTAATTAAATGCTGGATGAAACTGTATTTCTTTTCCCTTGTTGTACATTTGCTGCCTATTAATGCATCCTGTATTATTGAACTCAAGGTAAACAGACATCTCTCTTTGGTGTTCTCTAGGCAATTCATTTGTTTTTATAACTCTATCATGACTGATACAATTCTTTCCTTTTTAGAGTTAACTCTCCCAGGTTCTTCAATTCCTTCTTATACTGATGTGTTCCCTCAGTGCCTGTAGACACTAGACAGTAATGCCTCCCATTTCTCTCTCTCTCTCTCTATTTATTTTTTCTTCCTAAAGACAAGAAAATTGAAAGCAAAAATGAGAGGGCTGAAACCACCATGGATTCACTTCACATTACATTTTATTTATTTCCTCACTCTTCAGCATATTGTTTCTGATTTTTCACCACTCCTAGATAATCTAGACTTAATTGTTAATTTCTTTCCCTAGCAAGGTTACTTTGATTTCAAAGTCTGTCAATGTACATGGACAGACTCAGGTGGGTCTATATTTACCACCCTGGTATGTAATATAATTTGTTTGGACTACTTTGCAAATCTGTGTATACTGTCTTAGCTAACCTAATCACTGCCATCAGCTAATTTTGCCAACTCAACATTTCCCTTTAGCTTATTGTTTTTTTGGGGGGTTGCTAATAACTGTAACTAATTAAGAGCAACTGATCCAGGAGGTAGTCCATTTATCAGTATGATCTTACACAGAATTTTGACAATATATTATTTCTGTTGGCTTCTTGTGTCTTTGATATATTTTTTCCTAGAGGGGATGGGTTCTGAGGAGAGCTGAAGGAAGCTGAGATGTGAAGAGTCCTTTGCTTATGCAGGACATACATAAGCCAAGTCTTAATACGGCATGAGGACATTCAGGTACTTCAAAGCCTGAATGCTGTAAAACTACCCAGTGATCTGAATATCTTCTCTTTCAGAGAAATGTGGAAAATTAAATTGTCTTCCTGTGGGGAATATTTATAATTTGTTTTCAACCCACACTAATGAAATTTTGACATCCTAACTATTTCCACATAAAAGAAAGTGGAAAACAATCTAAATTTGTCAATATTGCACTGCAAAATGTTTATTCTTTTGATCAAAGAGAAGAATATTAATCTTAAAAGGCTGATGTGTTTGATATTCCAAAATATCTACAATATTTCTGACAAATGTAAATATTAGTGCTTTTCTTTTTTTTTTTTTTAATTACACAAAAGATTTCTTTGAAATGTTCTTCTAGAAAAATCCTATTACTGTTGTTGTATGAAAAACACTTTTTTTTTTTTCAAAAATAAAAATACAAATGGAAGGTACATCTTTGAGAGGACCCTTAGTTGGTTTGCTGAAGAACATCTATGCAAGAACTTTCCCCACAGTGTGCCAGGGAAGGTGCATTTTGAAGAGATGTCCATTACAGAAAGGCACAATGTCTTTCTACACTAACTCAGAAATACACTTGATTTCATTTAGTCATCATCTTGGGCTAGGGATTATTGCTCACACCTCGGTTAACACTTTTCCTTAATTGTGTCTAGTTTTCGCTTTCATTGAAATACTTCTGATAAATTATGATAGCGCCATCTTTATTTGTTGTTGTTATTGTTAATTTAATGCTGGGGGAAATAACTGAGAAGAACATTGTGTTTAGATGTGGAAATGGAGCCTATTACTCTGGTAATAGGAACTAAAAATTTAGTTTTGAGTTCAGGTAAATGTCTATGGAACTGGAACATTTATTTATTTATTTATTTATTTATTAGGAAAAGAAAGGTTATTAGACTAAATTAAATGTTTCAACTACACTGGTTTATTTGGACGAGAGTTGTGCGGCAAAATACATGCCACCTTTTAGATTTCAAGCAGGCTTTGTTTCATCTTGACCACTGCAGGCTCATAGTTTGTGGTGTACTAACCTTTCACCACAGGCTTGGCTACCTGGAGACATGCAGCAAGGCAAACTGAATCAGCTAATGGTGTCAATTAAAGTGCATTAAAAATCTTGGAAGTGTTCTCATTCAAGTGTCAAGATGCTGTATGTCACTGCAGTTTAATCTTTCTCTGAGGAGGGCTTGTCCTCACTGAAGTGTTAGCATAAGGTGCAACTCCAGCATTGTTCCTGGCTGAACTGCACACACACAGTGGTCCCTAGCTTGAATTAAGCAGTAATTTAGATGTCTTTGCTGTGTTTTTCATTTGTGCTGGTGGATGAACTGTAGTGCCTGGTGTCTTGCACATCTAGATGTGGAGGTTTGCTAATAGCTGGTATGCAGTCTGCCGTACTGCGACAGAGCTGAATTAGCTGGTTTAATGCAGGCCTAGGCAAAAGGTTGAGTAAAGCTTATTTGCAAACCAGCAAGGGGGAATTCAGCCACTCACTGCTAATCCCTGCACAAAGCATGTTGCTAGCCAGTCTCTCCCCGCAGCTTCAATGTTTGCAGTGTGACCATGTTTGCCCAAGGGATGCAAGCTCCAGAGGAGTCAATCTCCCTTTAGAGGGTACATGCACATGACTGGAAGCAATTGAGTTACTGAGGCTTAACAAGTTACCTCTAATCAGTTGATGAGCTGTAACTCAATAAGCCACAGAGATTTTATTGCTTTTAATTGCATGTCTCCATCTTTGGCAACCTGAATTAACCCTGCACTAGCAATATTCCCTGAGAAAATACAATAATATATGAGCAGAGGGACATGAATGGGGAGAAATTGCTCCCAATTTCTGTTGCGTGAATTAGCTGGCTCATCTCTGCAGTCTTCTTTAGAGTCAAGGAAAGAGGAGTCTCTGGGAGGTGGCTTTGAGCACATAAATTGCTCTGAGTCTGCTTTGATCACAGAAGCCATTAGAATCATAGAATCACAGAATCATTTAGGCTGGAAAAGACCTCTGAAATCATCGTGTCCAACCATAAGAAGAAGGAAGAACAGCTAGCCAATTCAGGCACAAATGCTTCCTGTTGGTATCATGTCTACACGAAATGGAAAGGTGTTTTGGAAGACATTGACATATGCATCTTCTCTGCCAACAAGTGCCAATAGACTTTTCCCCCATAATTTGGTGTCTGGTGGCAGCAGATGCTACATATCTTTGTATTCACAGGTTCTGGTTTATTTACACTGACCTTTTGCATATGACAGAAATTTAATATTTTAATTAAACATTTTACCTCCTTCATTTTTTTTTTTTTTTCTTCCTCTCTCTAAATCTGGCCTGCAAATATCTCTGAGGTGTTCCAGGCAATTTCCCACTTATCTTGGAAACAGCAGTTTTATTCTGTTAGCTAATATTGGGAATGAATGGCACCAGGTGAGGCACGAGCCCTCTGAGACAAGCAGAGCTCTCTGAGACAGTGGAAAGGGATTTTTCATTTTGTAGTGATGAAATATGAGGATGTCAGATTAGGGAAACAAGATCAGAAGTAACTGAAGAATTTGGCCACAAAGTTAGCTATAATTACTTTTTTTCTCTCTCTTTCTTCCAGTTACAGTTATTGCACTTTTAGATATTACCAAACTGCACAATGAAATAACATCAAGGGGACATTTAATTTTCAAAATTAACATTGGCCTTTCAGTCACCTTTCCATCCTCTTGGGTTACCCAGCCCAATATTACAAGTATTCATCTGCTTTGCTTCCATCCCTCTTCTTTGTTTGTGTAATTGGAGAGAGAAAGTACAACTGTGCTTTTGTGGTTTGGTCTTAGTTGCTCTTACTGCTGACTAGGCAGAACATTGCTATATATTACAGCTTAGAAAATCACTTGTATACAAAGGCCTTTCACAAATATAAACTATAAAAGCTCTTCTGTAACTGCATGGGATAGATGGATTTAAATTTACACATTTTGCAGCCAAGTTAGAGGAGCTGGTGAAGGTTATGGCAGCCCAGAATGGGTTAGAGGAATTTTAACTAGAGCAGTGTAAGCATTTCTCGGCAAAGCTCTACCTACTCAACGTGCCTCTGACTTTATGTTTCGTAACATATTCAAAGCCTATTTCCTACCCATCATCTCTCATATCCCTTTTTGGCAAATATAGAACCCGTTTCAATCAAATGACACTTTCCAGTGAAAACTAGGTGAAATATTTAGTTCCATTCTGATGCTCTGGGTCATTTAGCTGTTAAATTCAAAATTAAAGTCATATTAAATACAAATAGACAAGTTTACCATATATTACAAATGAAAAACTCATGGACTCTCATAATTCAAGTCCCAAAGCCTCGTTCTTTGCTTTCTTTTTGTGATAAACAATCATATCTCTGAATGCTTTGCCACTAGAGAAAGGTCAGCTTTATCAGCATAGGTAAAAGCTCCAGATACTTAAGAAATGAGTAATGCCCAGCACTTCCCCAAATCAGAAATGAATTCACAATACTTTTTTATTACAGTTCAAACTCAAGCTGAATTCTCCTTTATGGGAATTTGCTTGAGGAGAAACGTTGCAAGTTGACCATCTGTTGGGCTGTGCAACTATTTTGTTCCCAAACCACAGCCTCCCCCATTGCCTCCTTCTTTCCCACCTTTCTGCAGTTCCACACAGAACATTACAAAGGCTAAAAAGGCAGCACTGAAACAATGTCTCCACAGAAACGCAACAGTATGCCCTGAGGAGACAGTTTCTTCTTTGGAGGCAAGTCCCCTCAGTTCTACTTCCAGTGCACACTTGTTTTCCTTCTCTTTTCCCATACTGGGAGTAGATGCTGGTATTCATGATTTCTCTCCACAGGTTATCCTTGCTCCACTTTGAAAACCTCAAGTGCTCTTCTGCAGATGTGAGAGCCTCAGGCTCACTTGGTTTGAGCCACAGAGGAATCCTGATTATACAGAACCAGATGTTATGTGTCAACGACAGGCATTGTAGGATGGAGTTGTATTTCTAACAATGCCTACAGTATCTACAGCATTAGGTACAGTGACTCCTGTCTCCTAGCACTAATTGTTACTCTGATATGTGTTGTGAATACCTTTTGATGCTATGAGTGTCCCCATAGGAATCATGGTGCCAAATTCCTAGAGAAAACCTCGGACTGATATAAAGATACTCAGACTCCAGAAGTAAACATCACTACCACTGTAGTCTGTCTTTGTATCTGCAGCGTATAGCATATAAATACTATCTATGCACCCTCAGAAAGTTTGCAGATGACACCAAGCTGAGTGGTGCAGTTGATACAACAGAAGGAAGGGATGCCATCCAAAGGGACCTGGATAAGCTTGAGAAGTGGGCCCCTGTGAACTGAATGAGGTTCAACAAGTCCGAGTGCAGAGTGCTGCACCTGGGTTGGAGCAATCCCAGGCATGAGTACAGACTCAGAGAAGAACTTGTTGAGACCAGCCCTGCGGAGAGGGATTTGGGAGTTCTGGTGGATGAAAAGCTCGACCTGAGCCAGTAGTGTGCGCTTGCAGCCCAGAAGGCCAATTGTGTCCTGGGCTGCATCAACAGAGGTGTGGCCAGCAGGTCAAGGGAAGTGATTGTCCCCCTCTGCTCTACCCTCGTGAGGCCCCACCTGGAGCACTGCGTCCAGGTCTGGGGCCCCCAGCACACGAAGGATATGGACCTGTTAGAATGGGTCCAGAGGAGGGCCACAAAGATGAGAGGGCTGGAGCACCTCTCCTATAAAGAAAAACTGAGAGAGATATGGCTGTTCAGTCTGAAGAAGAGAAGGCTCTGGGGAGACCTCATTGCAGGTTTTCAGTACTTAAAGGGGTCATATAAAAAGGATGGAGAGGGACTCTTTACTTGCGTAGATAATGATAGGACAAGGGGCAATGGTTTTAAACTAAAAGGGGATAAATTTAAATTAGACATTAGGAAGAAATTCTTCACTGTGGGGGTGGTGAGGCACTGGAACAGGTTGCCCAGAGAAGCTGTGGATGCCCCATACCTGGAGGTGTTCAAGGCCAGGCTGGAAGGGACCCTGGCAAACCTGATCTAGTGGGTGGCATCCCTGCCTATGGCAGGGGTGTTGGAACCAGATGATCTTTAAGGTCCCTTCCAACCCAAGCCATTCTATGATTCTATGATTCTATGATTCATAGAATCATTTAGGTTGGAAAAGATCTCTAAGATCATCCAGTCCAACCGTTAACCTAGCACTGTCAAGTCTACTGCTAGACCGTGTCCCTAAGCACCACATCTACATGTCTTTTGAAAACCTCCAGGGATGGTGACTCAAACACTTCCCTGGGCAGCCTGTTCCAATGTCTCACAACCCTTTCAGTGAAGAAATTTTTCCTAATACCCAACTTAAACCTCCCCTGGTGCAACTTGAGGCCATTTCCTCTTGTCCTATCACTTGTTGCTTGGGAGAAATGACCAATCCCCAACTTGCTACAGCTTCCTTTCAGGTAGTTATACAGAGCAATAAGGTCCCCCCTGAGCCTCCGTTTCTCTAGGCTAAACAACCCCCATTCCCTCATCTTTGTTGCCCTTCTTTGGACACGCTCCAGCACCTCGATGTTCTTCCTGTAGTGAGGGGCCCAAAACTGAACACAGGACTCAAGGTGCGGCCTTGCCAGAGCCAAGTACAGGAAGACAATCACTTCCCTAGTCCTGCTGGCCACACTATTTCTGATACAAGCCAGGATGCTGTTGGCCTTCTTGGCCACCTGAGCACACTGCTGGCTCATGTTCTGGTGGCTATCAACCAATCCTCCCAGGTCCCTTTCTGCCAGGCAGCTTTCCAGCCACTCTTCCCCCAGTTTGTATAATGTACTTTTATATTGGCATTGTCTACATGAAAATAAATTACATTACAGCAGCATAACACTGAAGTAAAGCGGTGGTGAGCCAGGCTTCATACTTTGTAACTCAATTCACTCACAACTACCCTTCAAATATGTTTGTGTGTACATATATATATCTATACATGTATATATTGTGTGTGTTTGTGTCTTTGACTTAAGACATAAATATATGGTTTTTGAGTTTGAATTCTTTATCAGGAAAGCATGTGCTGAAGTTAAAGTTGGGACAATCTCATTACAAACACAATTAGTTGTTATTACTATGTTGGGTCCATTTGTTTGAGATGGGCCAATAATAGTTTTACCCTATTTTTCTCTTTTCCTCTGGTTTAGGATGAGTGTCATTTTGTTCATATATGATATGTTCATGTATCACCAGTAAAAGTGCCAGATAAGTGGATTACAATATCTTTAATTTTGAATGGTCATATTTGAACAAAAAAGACAAAGTAAAGATTTTTTTTTTTTTTTTTTTTTTTAGGTTTTTTTTGTGTTTAGGAACGTCTCTTTT